>CABFVX010000497.1:74926-131974 GCA_902151425.1 Timema shepardi | reverse complement strand
CCCCTTGTTTTGTTTCTTGGGGCCCTATGTTTTGTCCTCCCCCCCCCCCCTCCTCCCCGTCCAGAAACTGAAGTTTCTTGACCCCTCACCTTCTGTGTGAGAATGTCTCTGAAAAGCCGGCAGACCCCAGCTTCTAGACGAAAAATGGCCTGGTTGGCTGGAGTGCGTAGGTCCAACACTCGATTGTCAAGGCGAGTGTCTTGATTTACACGGATATTCAAACCTTCTGGATCCTGAGAATCAAGGTACACATAAAACACTTACTTTGACAGTAAATTAACTAAATTCAAACTAAAGCACAATGACACCAACCGACTTAAATCAATACCAAATTAGTAGAGAAGGGTAGTACGGAGGTTGGAAGCTTATCAGAAAACAGCAGCGCTGTTATACAACAAGATCAGAATGTGTTAAGGTAGTGGTCTGAAAATTTCTGCTAATTATGCTTTTGTGAATCTATTGGGGAATCTCTGTTTTATACTTGTAGCGTTCAAATATTTTAAAACACATTTTAGATAAAAGGCCTATTAATAATATATAAGTAGATATTTAAAAAAAATCTAGTTAATGAATGATCTTTTTTAAAAGTAAAAATACATCAAAATAAACCATTAATGACACACATTCTTTTGTTAACAAGAAACAATAAATAACAAATATATACACAAGTGGTATAAAATTGGCAAATTAACACTTTTGATAAGTTGTGTACTCAAGTTTCTACTAAGGCTACCTAGAAGACAAATGTTGAATTTTAATAATTCCAATGACCATTTGGATAGCAACATTTAATTAGCGAAGAATAGTTGTATAAAGAATCTTTAAAAGCTTCCATCAACGTCTGTATAGTAAAGTTTTGAGATTGGAAAACTATTGAAGCTGTTGCCAGCATCTTCATCTACATCAGAATCCCTCCCAGTAAAAATATACCTTATTAATAGTAACCAAACTATGGTGAAGGGTTTTGTTACCTCATCGTCCTTTACAGGTCGGGAAGCATCTTCAATAAGGAGCGGAAGCTGGCTTTTGGCAGCACTGACAACAAAGAGCTTCTTGGCATGAAGTTCTACATTCTTCTGGGTACAGCTCTCAATCTTTCGAGGCACTGTGAGCACCAACGCTTCAATATCAACGATAGACTCCTTGGTTACACTGTCAATATGATAAAGACACAAACACTTAACGCTTCTTCCACAATAACTCAACATCAATTTAATATAAGTACTTATCAAAGAGCAACAGGATTAGGAATGAAGTTGTCTGGGCAAGCGATGGTATGGCCATGTAGTGAGGATGGAAAAGGAAAGAATCCTAAGGAGGGTGATGGTGATGAAGGATGTAAGAAAAAGATCACAAGGGAGACCAAGGAGATTTGAAAGAGCATATAATAGTAAGTGTGTGAGTGAGAGGAGAATAATGGTAAAAGGAAAGAGGAAAACTGAGGCTTTGTACTAAGCTGACCCAAACACAGGCTGGAAACAGTTGATGATGATTATGATGATGGTGGTGGTGGTGATGTGCCATGAAAATGTGTTAAAAGGCAATACAACCTTATAATATGTTTATAAAAGCAATTAAACTTCCAAGTAGCTGCCACTCCCGAGCCTTATGGATTAACAATGGACAACAAATTAATCTTTAATGCATCACTACAACTTCTTCAAATATGTAACTGATTTTTTTTTATATATGTTATTTTGTGTCTTTTAAAATGAATATTTAAAATCTTGGGTAGGTGTGAAAGTCATCAGAAGATGGAATGTAAAGAGGATTTGAGAAAAAATGAAAGGATAAATTTATTTGTTTTTTATCAAGGCCAAACCTAACGAACCTTTCAAGCCGGCTTCCTTTTCTATCACCATCATCATCGCTACTGCCATGAACATCTTCCAGCCAATGGATGGGTCTGTTTGGAACATAAGCCTCTTCACCGCTTCCCCTCTCTTTCTATCCACCTTGGCCAAAACTCTCCTCCATACTCCTCCTTACTTCCTTCACCCATCTCTCCCTTGGGCTTCCTCTCATCCTCCTACCCCCCCACCTCCATATCCAACATCATCCTGTGAATCCTTACCCCCTCCATTCTTCTCACATGGACATACCACCTTAGTCATTCCTTCTCTATCCTGTCCTGGACTGGCTCTTTTTTACTATACCTCTTACTCTCTCATTTCTCAACCTGTCGTGTTTCTTAGAAATCCCATTCCACTCGCCTGCATTCTGCTTCTATCCTGTTCCTTCATTAGCTACCAACATTTATGCAGCGTACCTCAATATTGGTAGGTAATAGACAATGTAGATCACTCCCTTAAATTTGTCTGGCCTATCCTTGCTTCAAATCATGCTTCTCGCATTTCTAAAAAAAAGCGCCTATCACTTACTTCATATTGCTTTACAGTAAGCCTATTTCCATATTATTTCATTATGTCCAAATTACTAGGCAAGTTGTTTTAAATAATCTTTAATACACTTAAGAACCCAGGTGAAACACTCGACAGTTATTGAGTAGTATTTAAAATTAATTACCTCAACCAAGGAAGGTCAAATTCACATCAACAAATCCTCAGTTTATTCCTTTTAAACGCAAGCGAATTTTAGTTTAATACAAAAAGAACTAACTTAGAAGCAAACTTGACCATCTGCTTGCTGACATCCTCATTTACAGCGATGAGACATTGCACCGTGTATTGCTGCTGCCGAAGGACCACGAAGCACTGCTTGCCCTTAGCTCTGCTGGTATGCAGGCGGCCACGAACCCAAACCTTCTGATCAGCCAACTCTTCTGACAAATCCTTCACGCCCACAAAAGTTCTGGACAACTTCTCCTCGCTCTGGATCATGGCAGGCTGACCATAGTTGCCAGATGAATAGTCTTCAGCTTCTGCTTCCTGTTGACCAGCCTGTTAATAAATGTAATAATTTTTTTGTAACATCAACCTACCAAAAATAAGGTTATGCAGTGGCTTAGAGCCTTAAGGTACTATTTTAGAGCAGCAGTCTCAAGAATATTTGTGCTCAAATTCCATTTTGGGCTTTAAGTGGTGCTTTAGTCTAATAAAAATCAGCTTCAACCAATAATACATGAATTAGTTGAAATTTGAGCTCTTCATTTTGGGAATCTTACTAGAGACATGTGGCTTGGCATGCTAAGGAGTGATTCACCCATTCACTAGAAAGAGAGAGCAGAATTTACTTGAGTAGCACAGATATTCACACAATGTTCGTTGGTCCATAATGCATTACAATGCAAACTTAAAACAGCTGATTATAAACTTATTTTCTAGTGGATAAACATATATTTTAGATCATTGTCACGATGGGTGATGTCATAGCACGATCCAATACATCGATACATACGCTTTATATTTAAATGTTATCTCAAATCTGCTCACAAAATTCAACAAAGCTATCTGCTGGCTTTTAGCACTACAGTACATGCACTCTTGCTTGTTTTTCAACAAACATGTAAATCCACATTAATGTCCCTCCACCGAACTATCAAGGAATTGTCATGGGGTCGGCATTTATGTTGCTGTTCATAAAGTATTTAATTGTACAGGGATGGTGCCCGGTGGTTCTCTTATTAACCTGTATGTTCCTCATACAGCCTGCCTTAAGCCGTAAGTGAAGAATGACACCGAGTACAGGACAAGTCCTGGATAGCTCAAACGATAGAGCGCTGGCCCACTGAGCCAACGGTCACAGGTTTGATTGACTTCTGTGTACAGGTGTCATTTTCCGACTAAATTAAGTAAGATCCCGATACATGGATATACCTATGCTAAAGGCCAATTTCCACTTATTGTGGCAAAAGTTTACGACTTGAGCGCTTATGGAAACAACAAGAATATATATTTAACACCTTTCTCCACTTGTTTATCATTGTGGACTGTATGCTACAGTAGCCCCATGGCTTGTTTGGTGCTGACTGGCAGCTTTGAAAAGTTACCAGACAAAATTATGTATCCCTACACCGAAACATATGATCTGCAAAAACATGTGTTTAGCAGTTGTCACTTCTGACGGTCAAAATATAGGTATATACCTAAATGTTGACTGTCAGAAGTCAACTGTGAGCTGTCAGTCAGCATCAACTTCATAGATAGCCATGAAGTACAATCATCCCAGTGTGTATTTTTAAATCTATATTTTTAAATTTAATGTTACCATAGCTCTACATATTAAAAGCCTTTGCTGTATCATTCACACACATTTTATTACTGAGAATAGCTATAACTTGTATTAATAATTATATTAAATGAAATATTTGGACAAAATATAGAAATGTTGCAAATGGGAACATTTTCGTAAATATGTATATTTAAGAACTAACATTAACTGATTTTCTTTCTTCTTTCTTTGCAGACTTTGCTGCATCCTTAGCTTCTTTTTTCAATGCTTTCTTCGATTTTGCCTGATCTCTGAAATACACAAGCAAAACCATTTTTTTTTAGTAGAAAAAACAGACTTCTGGATTTAATCAACTTCAAACTCAATAAAATATGTAAGGTAACGTTCATGCTGGGATCACAATAAACTTAACATTCACTTAATGTACAGACACATACTTTATGATCTGGATAATTCATTTAACATAACGTAACAAATCGAGCAAAGCATGGCACAAGCGCACTGATGGTAGTTTATTCCATCTCCTGATAAGTAGGCTAAAAACTTGATTTACACATTCGCTGAAAAGAGAGTGCAGAATATGCTTGAGTGGCGCAGTTGTTCACACACTGTATGTTGACCCATGATGCATTGCAACGCTAATTTAAAACACCTGATTATCAACGTATTTTAGTTTATAGTTGGATAAACATTTATTTTAGATTATTCTACAGATGGAGTCTTTAAATTAAAGTTCTGAGTCATGGCACAATCCAATCAACATAGATATACACGCTTTAGATTAATGGATTATTTCAAATCTCCTCACAAAAGCCAACAAATCTGTTTGTTCGCTTCTCGCTGTAGAGCGCATGTATTGTCAAAAGCACATGCACACTGATTTGAGATGGTTGGTTCTGAGATTCGATTGATTTTGCTATGCCAAACATCTCGGGCATAGCGAACGAAGTAAAGATGAGTTGAACTCAAGTGGAACAGCTAACAATGATAAGACAGTTTAAATCTTGTGATTGGCTTAGAGTTCGTCACATGGCTACGTTTCCGTTCTGCACTAGTTTTTCAGCGAATGTGTGAATCCAAAGTAACTGTAGTTTTTTCTTAAAATCTTATCCTAATCCTAGTTTATAATAGTAGTGTGTGTTGTAGACAGCCTTAATGATGGTTCGACATAAGGTGGTAGTATACAAATTAATAACAATAAAAGTGTTTTAACTTAATTCAAATAATTTATCAATTTCTCATTTTATGTTATTTTGAACTTAATAAAAATAAAATATAACAAAACGGGAAATTAAGTGAAACTGTTCAGTGATGGACATCCTCTATATTCTCACCCTTCTTCAGGAGCAGCACCAGATGACTTATCAGACACCATGGCGGTGTACGACGTTAAAAACTATGGTCACAGATCCTTCTGTGAGCCCTTAAAATCCAAACAAACAAAAATATGCACTGTAAATTAATTAACAGCCCAAGAGTAGCATAGCCTACAATTGGTTTTATATATAACATGCATTCTGAACCTACCGAATGCATCAGCATACAACTTACAATTTAATTTAACCATAGAATTGATCCATTAGCTAGTCCTCGTGTTAATGTGAAAGTGAAGGTTCTAATTTAACCAATGACGCGTATTCTGAAAATTGAAAAATGACACCTGGACAAGGGAATTGAACCCGGGACCTTTGAATTAGTATGCCAATGCTCTTACCACTGGGCTATCCAGGAATCGTTCTGTTCCCAGGGTCATTATTCACCCATATTTTAAGGCAGAGTCAATGATGGACATGAGGAAATCATCGGCTACAAAATGTGTGATTTTATTAATATCACGAGCTATCAGATAACACAGCCACCCTCGATTCGGTAGTTGGTTTATTGCTGTCACTTGTACAATTATTATAATACTAAGGCATTGCATATTTAAGAATTAAATAGTCAAAGCTATTATTTATGCCTTTTAGTGAGGATTACTCCATCTCGATATCATATTCTGAAAATTGAAAATTGACATCTGGACCTGGATAGCTCAGTGGTAAGAGCATTGGCGTACTAAGCCAGAGGTCCTGGGTTTGATTCCCGTGCCCAGGAATCATTTTCCAATTTTCGGAATATGATATCTAGATGGAGTAATCCTCACTAAAAAGCGTAAATAATAGCTTTGGCTTTGATTCAACGAAACATATTTTGATTTCCAGTACAGACTTAGCTAAGGTCAAGGACAAAAATATATTCCTATTCACTGCGTCTTACTAATTGTTTAGGTTGTTCGCATATGATAATTACTCTAATGGGGTAGTGACAAAGTAGGAGGCATTTTAGAGGTAATGTACCCGTATTTGTGTGGAAGGAGAGTGGGAAACCTTTAAGGAAAAACCACTCTCGGTAGACCCAACCTGAATTCGAACCCCCATTTCTGTCATCAGCAGGCCAGTATAACACGAGGGTGACACCTTAGACCATTTGGCCACTGAAGCGGGTGATGAAATATTAAATGAAAAAAAATTTGTTATGTTCATGTTTTTCCAAGTACTTGCTTAATTAAAGCCTGACAGGATCCTTTTAAAATTAATTTAAAAACTCTCATATTTTTGGGGCTGCCATCCAGTCTGCTTCATAGCATTTCAAAGTAATTTATTCGAAAAATGTGGGTACCATGGCAACAAATTTGGGGGCTTAGCTAATTTTAGAAAAAATTGGAAATATTTAATGTACCTAAATGACCTATGTGCTAGTTTTTTGATTAATTTTTTTTAAGGAAGAGAGGTTACTGGCCAACATTTCTTACCCGAACCATGAAAGGGTAGGGGAAACATTAATTTTTGAAATAACTCCATAAATGTAACTAGACATCGTTCATAACAATAGAAATAGAATATTATCATGTGGATTTCTGTGGACCACATCTAATCTGTTCGGCATTCTGTTTCTATCAGTCCGGTACACAAAATATTACTTGCTTTAAAAATAATAGAGATTCAAATAATTAAATAAATATTTTTTATAGAATACAGAATAAATGATTTAAGAAGTTTTCGCCACAACAAAATGTTTTGAATGATGTAATTTACCTTCTTAGTTATTACCCCCACAATACATAGAACGAAAACTATACAATACCACGAATGCCGTCTGCTGATAACTCATCTCATACTGATTACAGTTTCACAACTAGGACCATTTAAAAAATACTAAAATAAATACCTGATAAAAATATATTACTATTGGAAGTATTTAAAATAGATATATAAGCCTAGATATCCATGTCCTTTTTTGTTTTTTGCAATTCTATTAAGGATGGCAGTATTTATTTATAAATAACTTCAAAGAGCTATAAACGTAAGGTTGGCTAAACTGTGTACTTAGCTTTATAATGTTTTAAGGGTTATTAAAAAATACGGTCGCCGCGTACGGGGTTCATTTGAAACTTTGGAAATTTTTCCCTTCTAATTTTGTGAGTTTATTTTTTCAATGGTTACATGCAAGGTCAAATATAATTATCTTGTCATCTCCCTTCCGCCCCTCTGTCCACCACATCCTCGACTAATCAAAGCAGTAAGAAGTGAACAAACTTTTATTATCTAGTTAAAAATAACTATATACCTAGGCTGTATCCAAATAGTCTTAGGTCTACTTATGCGGCGTCACTTTATCTCGTGCCCTTATAGCTGCATTGGCAATCACGTGACCAAGGCTGTATCTTGAATAGTCAAGTACACTTGACTTGATGCAGTCTTGATAATTTTACATTTCTTGCGATTTTCATAGTGAATACTGTATCAAACTATTCGAACAGCAACACACTTGGACCCACAGTGCTGCTTCCTATCGAATAATTTGTGTAAGACGGTGCTCAACAGACGAAACGATAATACAAATCAATTGCCAGTCCAACGCCACATGGCTCGTAGCGTTCGTATCCATGGTTACCAACGCCACGAGAAAAACTGCATCGGTCTAGTCCGCGACTATTCGGACAGATCTACACTTGGTCACGTGATTGCCAATGCAGCTATAAACGCAACGAGCCAACGCGACATCGCATAAGTAGACTATTCGGATACAGCCCAAGTGTGGATCTATCCTAAAAGTGGTGAACAATAAATGCATCAAGTCTAAAACTCAAGGGTCTGATTAGGGATCCTTGGCTATTCGGATACAGCCCTAGAAAAAAATGTTACCAACACCAAACAAATTATTGTGCTAAAAGAAGTATGTAAAACTCTTTTGAGAGGCATATTTTTATAAAAATTGTGTAAAAAAAAGTTAAACATTTAGATAAACTCTTTAGGTCTTGCTAAAGAAGAAATGATAACTTAATTTGTACCTATTTTACATTAAAGAATGTCTCAAAACCTAAACAAGTGCATCATATTACCTAATTTTGTATTTATAATCTAGGCATCACTGAATGAGAACCAAATTGTTAATATAACTACCAAAATATGAATCTTGTTTATTTTGACAGTATCTATATAATATAGTATTAAATTGTATTGGGCTTAAATATTTCATACGAAAACGTCTAAATTAAATGTGTGACTATTCCTGCATTTCAAAAATAGATTGTATCCTAATAGTCTACTTATGTGGCGTCGCCTTTGACTGGTGCCCTTGATAGTTGCATTGGCAATCACGTAACCAAGTGTAGATCTGTCCGAATAGTTGTAAACGATACCTATGCAGTCTTTTCTAGGTCTTAGTCACCATGGACACGAAGGCTACCAGCCATGCGCTGTTCTCGCAGTGTCGGTTGTGGTGTTTGACTGGTAATCGGTATTATCATTTCATCTGCTAGAGCACTGACATACATTTTCCACCATTTTAATTAAGGTTGTTGCCTTTTGAATAGTTTGATGCAGTATTCGCTATGAACTGCACGAGAAGTGTAAAATTATAAAGTCTAAAACTCAAGGGCAAATTAGAGAGCTTTGAACTATTCTAATACAGCTATGGTTTTTGTCACCATTTTTCACCAACAGTTTGGGCTATACACATGTTCTAATCAACACATCATAGCCTGTTTCCAGCTTGTGGCTAGGTCAGTTTAGTAAAATGCCTTCACCTTCCTCCTTTAATTTCTTCCATCCTTCTCCTATCACTTAAACAATGTATGCTATATGCTTCTCTCATCTCTTTCTTGGTCTTCCATGCGATCTTTTCCCCACATACTTAATTTTCGAACATTATGCCCAGGAGCAAGGTGGTACAGTTTGAAAAAAGTTACTGAATACCTTTATGGAAAAGCCTCTTTATCTGAATGTTTTAAATGGTATTATTTTTGTAGTTACAAATATATATATATATATCAGGGCTGGGTCAGTATTTTCTGAGATGACAAAATTAGCCGGCACAGGTTTAGGAGTGAAGGGTAAGTTATTTAAGAAAACACAAACAAACACACACACACACATTAAAACAATGGTGTAGTAACAAAATTGTTTATTTAAAATTTATAAAAAAATAATACAACAATGTGTTCAACAAAATAAATAATTGAACTAAATGTTTACCAAATGAATTAACTATGGAGAGTGGAGGATGTTACATAAACATGAGTTATATACCCTATACTCATTCCCAGATATTGTTAAGATAATCAAAGTCTCGTACATTACTTTGAGCGGGATATGCAGCATGAATGGGAGACTCTAGAGGTATTGACTGCTAAACCTAATGTGAAGAGACCATTAGGAAAACCTAGATGCAGACGGAAGGATAACATTAGAATGAAATAGATAGAACTAGCTCAAAATAGGGACAGGTGGCATACTTTTGTAAATGCGGTAATGAACTTTCAAGTTCCTAATGCCATAAAGTAAGTTCTCCCTTATAAAGTTTGGTCATGGGGGCATAGTTAATTATTGTCACTTGCCTACACTTCATCAAGGCCTGTGACAGGCATATACAAAGTGGAAACTGGGACAAAAGGAAGTGAGCTAGTTTCTATAAGATGGCAGTTTACAAAGGTTTTTCTAAATAAGGATGTATACATACATTTGTTGGCAAAAATAAGATTACTATTAATAGAAGTCTTGCTATAGATAATTATCAAACCTTTAAGTGTTGAAAATACTAAACACTGTAACATGGGACTTGAACATTAATATCTTGGTTTTATCGTCTTCTATACCAACTTTACAAATCTAAATTAAACAAAATATACTCAAAAAATGCTGTAACCAAGCAGTAAAAAATTAAGGGTTGTAACAATAATGATTTGGACCCCTATCATATATGTAAAAAGTCATGGATGAAGTGCATTTTTCTTTAAAGTGGGGTATGTAAAATATCCTTTCAATACCTAATTCATGTAGAATCACGCGCTTTTCAGAAATAATGTCAAAGGATTGAACAATTAAAACTTATTTTTTCTTTCAAAAGTCAACTCCACAGTTGCAAGTAACGCTAGTTCCCTCTACTCAATAGGAAGCTAGCCTTTATAACACCTGTTGCCAGAACTTTCGATTTGTTGGTTCTGACACTGGTCACGAGCGGTCCAAGGGGCAAGGGGTAGGTCACATATAAGCTGCTTGTGCGTATGAACACACAGTGTGTGCCAATAGAAATAATGCACAGTGCCAGTCACATAAATCTAACAAATTATATGTTAAGTGCCGGTAGCATAATATAGCAGTAATTCACAGTGCCACTAATTGGAATCTGTAGTTCAACTAAGCTGTATAATATAAACTTATATCTTCAGTGCCGAAGATAAATAACCGTAATAAATCATGTGCAACATTATAAGTATTATTTATTCAGTTAAAATATCACACATAATTCCGTATCAATATAAATGGCGCTCGATCACGGGGCTATAAATACCAATAATATCATCAAATACCGTACCGCTTTAATTATTGCTCAATCACGGGGCAATTATCAGCTGATTAAACGGTATCACTTCAATCGGCGCCCATCGGCGATCTATAACGTTTTAATCGACGCCCAACGTGGAGCGATTATTTCAATATCACTTCAATCAGCATCCATCGCGACCAGTATCATTATAGGATGCAAGCAGAAACATCTTGATTGCATCAATGTGATATAGCTTGAGAAGTACGCTTATAAAGGATCCCAGAAACTCCAAATTACCTCTTGAGAAATATAAGACTATCATGATTCTAGCCATGCCATCTCGAATCTATGTGAAGCAGAATCTGGCCCTCCACCCCCCAGAAGAGGTAGATGATGTGTTTGCTTGATGACTAGCCTTATCGTACATTAATTTATGTAAAATTGGCACACTTCTCTTGATATAGCATCTTCACCACTGGCATTGTCTTCTCGGTTTGGGTCATTCTAGTATACCACCCTCATTGTGCAAAAGAGTAGTCAAACTAAGTCAAAAATTGCTGAGTCAATATTTGGAACATGTTAAGTAGGTAAAATAAGTCAACTTAATTAGCAAAACTTTACCTAATTTATATATAATTGTTGAATGCATTAATAATACATTTAAAACAAGTAAATTATTATTTAAATTCAACTTTAACACCCTTAATTTTATTTTCAACAAAAGATACTTCATTCGTACCAAGCAGTTGATTACTGTGGCACAAATGGAGGATACCTCTTCATGGATTAGTCTCGACTGTTGTAGACTATTGAGGCGTTAAGTGTCAGACATTAACCAACTCTTGCAAAATTGGTTCTAATGCCAATCAAAACTTTAGTCAAGTCTCATAATATGAAAGCAGCCTTTTTTTTAGCACCGCATCTTTCTAGTAATTCAGGTTATACACAAACTTAACTTTAAGTGCGGCCGTAGCTACTTATAACTTCATTTGTGCTTATCACCTGTTGATACCAACACTTCTTGGATAACATATGGACCTTGAATTAGTTTCGGATTTATCTGTTGTATGGGTGAATCTGAGTTGCAGCTTTAATGTTCGTTTTGATTGCACTTGGAGCTTTCCCCATGGGACCCACTGAAAAATACAATACAAATTATGTTTTAAACAGGACCAACAAAAAAACTAACTCGCACAGAAATCTGAATTACTGTAGAGTTCCAATCAGTGTTGTATAATAGGAGTTGTGAGGTCAGAGTCAGAAGAAATTTTGGGTGGAGTTGGAATATATTAAAGTGTACAGACTCCAATTTAAAAATAAAAACTTATAATACTAGGATAGCAATTATGTTTAATATATTTTTCATATACTTTATTTTTTATTTTGCAAGACAAATATTTGTAATTTGGATTGACAAATTTATTTAAATATAAAATCGTAATGGTAAAGAAGTCATCTGTATTTGAGCATTTACTAAAGTAAATTTGTTTTTACTGATCAATATACTTTAGCCATTTATGGAGGAGTCGGAGTCTGACAGTAAAACAATAGAGGAGTTGAGAGTTCGGCGTACCGACTGCACAGCACTGGTTCCAATTATCTGAGATGCTAACACAAATTTACGTTTTGTGAGAATCGTCTAGGAAATGATCCTCATTAAACTTGCTCAGTCATCTAGTATGAAAAACAGAGTGAATCGTCAGGTAACTCAGTGTTTACACATACCGTGGCGCTGAAAATATTATTGTCAGCTGCTTGACTTCCACCAGGTGTCACAGTTGCATCTTATAAATATGTCATGATTTACATAGTGTTCTGTATTATCCAAGGCCACCTCAGATAATCGGTATTCTTAGATCTGAATAATTTTTTAAAAAAATGCCTTGATATGTAGAATCTAAACCTACTTTGTCCTGGTTGGTTGGGATTCATGGGTCCTCCCACTCCCTGTTGCTGAGGCCCTCCCGCCCCTGGCCGCCCAACAGGCGCAACCATCATGCCCTGAGGTCCTGCTGTGACTGGCTGTTGAACCTGACAACATTTAAAAATGTATTTTAGGTATAATTTAGAGGAAGTGTATTTGAATGGAAGAAGAACAAGAAACAATTTAGGGGAAAACGAGATTCCTTTTATGAGCTTTGATAAAAAGCTTTTTTTTTCATAGAGCCAGATGAATAAGGACAATCGTTTATAAAATAAAATAAAATAATTTTTTGAAAGCCAAACTGAAATTTTTTTTAAGCTATAAACTTACACATTATTAATATTAATATTAATATAAGCATTAATAACAAATTTAACTTTTTATTTTTTCTGAATTCTATTAATATTGAAGTGAGTTTAAATGTAAACATGATGAATATATTTTTATTACAATAAGCATTTTATTCATAAATTATTATTGAAAACCCAAAAATAGGCCATATTAAGTCCAAATAAAAAAAGTATATAAAAAATCTGGTACAGCAGGAAGGCTCAATTTTTTTTTTTTTTTTTTTCCTAATAAAATTCTCTATTAACCANTTTTTTTTTTTTTTTTTTTCCTAATGAAATTCTCTATGACACACATGTGCAGAGCTCCATTAATGCTGACATATTAAGCCGCTGCAGATTTTTAAACCTTAGCCAGGCCATAATTGGTGCAACCACCTTACTTTTTTGTAGCTCAATGCATTAAGGTATACCTTGAGCCCCTTGCCCATACTAATAGCAGCCACCAGGGTATTGGTGTCGGTGAGGGTCGAGGTAGAAACTTGAGCCGCCCGGGATCCTTCAGACTCCCATTCTTCCCGCGCCTTGCTGACAATGTCCCACACGTGACCAACCACTTTCATGTAGGCCGCAACTTGCTTCTGTACATCAAACATTGCATCGAGAATTCAATGAAAACTTTTCCAGTGTGAAATTCAATCAAAGAACATTTGTTATGAAATAAGTTTCAACAAAATAAAATGTTTTACAACAGTCATAAATGTTACTATCTACATTAAACACAGGATGTACTGTATATATTCTACAATATTCCAAGTTTAAAAAATATATTTATTTCAAGTAATAAACATTTAAACCCATTCGGGTTTTATGCTAATGGGTTAGCAATTTGGAAGGTTGAATTTGAAGGGAGTGAGCCCACATTCGCAAGAAGTGACAAACGATTTTGAAAAAAATAACCTCAATACATCCGACTGGGATTCCAACCCCGATCTCCCCGTCGTCGGTCTAATCTGTTGAAAAATAAGGACTTAAATCAGGCAGGCACCGAAGCTGTTATATTAACATGTTAATTCTGCTGATGGGGAAGAGTAAGGTTGAAGATAGAATTTACAGAAAAAGTTGTTCAGATGTGTGTCGGGGGGTGGGGGGGGGGGGAACCCCTGCTCAATATATATGGCTTGAATTTAAACATTGGTCACCCCATCCCCGTCAATTGTGTGTGCCCACCAATGCAGGTATTTAACTTTATGTTAAGTTGTAATTACTAAAATTGTAGATTATTTAACTAAGAACACTAGGCCTAGTTTAATTTCTTATGTTGTTCACCTACCATACCTAGGCCTAATTATTTATACATATATATATATATATATATATCTTTTTAAACTTTTATATTTAAATTTACCAAAATTGCATTTCAAAAACATCTGCCCTCACTTGAGCGGTTTCGTAAGCCAGATTCGCTGCTTTGTGTTCCATCTGCATCATCTTAGACTCCACCTCAGGCTCTGGCTTGGTGCGCAGGTAATCAGGAACCAGATCGTGGGAAAATGTGTGAACTCGATGCTCTGTTAGTTTCAACAGTTCATCGTCACGATTTGGGCTTAACTCAAGAGGCAGCAGAGTCAAGTTGCGTAGTGGTGGAGCTTTGTCATGACTCATAAGTTTCGATAAGTTTGTTAACTGAAAAATAAATTCTTTAAGTTAAAATTAATATATTATTCATATAAAAACTACTAAGATGGAATCATTTAATAGGTAGTTTAGAGTATATTTAAATTACTTATGTTAAGTTAGCCTATTTTACATATATTTTGATGTGCATTTAAAAATATACATCAAATATTGAAATTAACAAAAGGAACATTACAGTGTTAGTGCTTACATCTGAAGACATCATAGCGAAGCTGCTAAGAACATTTGGCCAGCTAAGAGTCTCGTACTGCTGTTCTAGTTTCACCAGCAAAGACGCTATGGAGTTCTTTAATGTGTTCACTTGAGAGATAACAGCTTCAAGAGCAGAATCCAACTGTTTTTCTTCTCGCTGCATTTTTATTTGATTTTTAGGAATCTAAAATATTAAGTTCAATTTATATTAAAGATTAATTTACAATAGTTAGACCAAAAATAAGAATTATTAACTTAATATAGATAAAATTACCATTTAAATTAAGGGAAAGTTTCAGTACAAAAGATATATTATAAATTTAATACATAAAATTATCTGATTACCGAACCCTTCCTTCACCTCTGACAAGACATCTTGTGAATGTGTGGAATGCCAGGCCTCCGCCGTGGTTCGGATCCCACGTTAAACTGTAGGTCCTCCATTTCATCTCACAATCACCCTACCATTACACATTAGCGTAAGTGCGTATAACCCGAACGGGTAGTAAGACGCGGTGCTAATAATAATAATACATAAAAAGGTTTCATAGTTATTAAAATAATATATCCGAGTTAGTATGCCTTAACCGCCCCACATTTGGCTATTTTTCACTGAAATCGTACCATGTGTTAATATTTTATTCACTTTATTAAGCATCTTAATAATTAATATAAACTTGTGATATTTCATTGGCGTCAATATATGTTTTTATCGTCTATAATTTGGTCCTTTTAGATACTGGTGATCACCTACAGCTAGTTAAATCATTTGAAGTTATAATTTACTATGAAATAAAGTTTATTGTGGTCATCATAAAACGGTTTTTACACCTTCATAAAGGCGGTAAAAATTATGGCTGTATCTGAATAGTCCAAGGCACCGTAGTTGGACCCTTGAGTTTTAGACTTGATGCAGTCTTGATGAATTTACACTTCTCGCGCTGTTCATAGCAAAGACTGCATCAAACTATTCAACGGCAACAACCTTATTTAAAATGGCGGAAAACGTAAGTCAGTGCTCTAGCAGACAAAACAATACTTAATTGCCAGTTTAACACCGAAACCGACACCATGAGAGCAGCGCATGGTTGGTAACCTTCATATCCATGGTGACCAAGACCTCGAGAAGACTGCAAAACTATCGTTCGCGAATATTCAAAGAGATCTAAACTTGGGCACGTGATTTCCAATACAGCTATAAAGGGTACGAGTCAAGGCGATGCCTCATAAGGAAACTATTCAGATACAGCCTATGTTTGGGTCTTAGTGTAATGTGTCCAAATAGTTCTAGAACGGTCGAAAGATATGTTGCTTAGGTGAGTGGAGCTTTTACTTACTTAATCTAAATTTTTTGGTTCAAATCGATTCTACAGGTTTTAATAATTGGAATAATGTAAGGCTGATCTCAATATTTTTGATATTTTAAGAAAAAAAATTGCTTAAAATGGAACGGTTAAGACGTGCTAAACCCATCAGGTCTTTCTTTTTTTCTAAGGTTTCATAACCCAATATGGATAAGATTATGAATTCTACTAGAAGCTAGCTTTGCACTTTAACTCTTAAAAATTAAGATATACATATTTTGCTAGGATGCCACATTGGAAAAACTTAAAACACTTTTTATTTTACAAACTTTTAAAAATCTCAATACTATGTTCTTACCTAGATTAAAGTTTTCTTCTTTTAATACCTATACTTTATCAAATATCAATAAATTATTTAATTCATTAAAAATTAAATGAATCATCTAATTTCTAAAGGCAATTGTGTTGATGTATGTGACGCTATAGTGGCGGAATCATGAAACACTTGAATGTATTGCGTTTTCTATGCTTGAATGATGGTGATTGCTGAAACCATAAACTAGACAAATTGGCTGAAACCCGTAGCATTCACTCTTGGCGAACTAGTTCACATCGATAGGCTGAACCCCAACTTTTTCTGGTGAAAGATCAGTTCAATTTGAACTATTAGTTCGCGAACTAAATGTTTTTATTCTGTGACCCATCCTGCGATCGAATTTAATGCTATAACCTTATTTAATAGGTGTTTGTGTGATTTAAATAACATGATCCAACTCCTTAAAAATATGGATTATTTAATAAAAAATAATTCGTCTTATAAATCATAATTAAAAAAAGGCCAATAATGTTGATTTGTTCAATTTGATCAGATTATTATTGTTTACAGTGCAAGCTCACGTTGCCTGATAATGAGCTTTACTCAATTTATTAAAGTTAAATTTCAAACAGATACACATGTAACGTTGTTACGACTTTGAAACATCTAAAAATATACAACGCGTGTGTTATTTTATTGGTATTGTACTTGTTTCAAATGTAGCTTATCAATTTACAAGTCTACTTCCAATATGCCTCTCATACTAATGACAGGTATCCCATCCAGTGGGAAAACAACTAGGACTTTGAAACTTAAATCATACTTTGAGGACGAACTCAATTCAGCAGTTCACGTTGTTAGTGAAAACATATTATTTCAAAAAGCAGGAATCGACAAAAATACTCTATATTTAGGTAAGAAGCCTTTGTCTATGAAAATTTACTAGTAATGGTGGATAAGTAATTATGAAAACATAAACTAAATTTAATATATCTGGTTTTTAGCTCTTGTGTGTAGCTTATTACTATATGTTCCATTAATTTGTATTCCATTAACTTCATTTGTTGCTAGTAGGTAAGCAAAAAATTAATATATAGGCCTAACGGTAATTGAAAGGACATCAAAGGATGTATTATTATGTTTTGTGACAGATTGACATTAAACATCCTTGGTGATGCAGCTCTCAAGGATACAGGGTGATGAAACGTGCATGAATAATACAGCTATGGTAGCCTATCACTCTCTAAAGAAGTGTAAAAATGTATAAGTACATCTATGGCTGTATCCGAATGGTCCAAGGCTCTCTAGTCGGACCCTTGAGTTTTAGACTTAATGCAGTCTTGATGATTTTATACGTGTTGCGCTGTTCATAGGGAAGACTGCAACAACTGTATTTAAAATGGTGGGAAACTGAAGTCGGTGCTCTAGCAGACGAAACGATAATACTAAAACAATTGCCAGTCAAACACCGCGAGAACAGTACATGGCTGGTAGCCTTTTGTATCCATGGCTACCAAGACCTCGAGAAGACTGCATAGGTATTGTTCGCGACTATTTGGACAGATCTACACTTGGTCACGTGGTTACCAATGCAGCTATCAAGGGCACGAGTCAAGGTGACTCCGCATAAGTAGACTATTCGGATACAGCCATTGTGTCGAAGACAAGGCCGAAACAGTCGTTTAACCTAAATATATAATAAGCCTCACAATTCATTGTTGAATATTATTATTGTTTGTTCCAGATTCAAGTAAAGAAAAAGAAATACGAGGGTTAATAAAAGCGGAGACTCAGAGGTATTACTACATAAGATACTCATTAAATTCAAGTTTATATCAGATGAAATGTAAAACATGACCAAGAATGAGACTTAAACAACATTTTATACACTTACTGAAAGTCCTAGATGATTTTTTATTTTATTTTACTTTAATCACTTTCATATTTTCTAAGTATGGTAGCCGTGTTTTATTTAGATTTAACTCTACATACATTCAATATTTAAAATATTTTTGTTATATTTCAGACTCATTGGCAGGGAAAGTGTAGTGATCATTGATGCTGGAAATTATATTAAAGGTACAGTACCAGTAATCAAATTTAATAAATCATGTTTATATTTAGCTATTTGAAGAGTGGAGGGGGGAAAGTCTCATTACACACATTTTCCAAGACAACTTCTTTTATATCTCAAATCATAAAGACCCCAGAAAATATTTATTTTAAATTAATTTAGATGTGATATAAACCTCTTTCAACCATAATCCCAAGTGCCTTAGAAAGAAAGGTCTTATTATGGTCAAACAGATGGTGGCATTAAGTCAGTTTGAGTTAAAATTCGACTTTCCACCTATTCCCCTGTAGCCAACCATTATATTTGATATGATAATCTTGGGATGTTTTAAATCACAGGCCTTGTTAGCAGGGCAGACAGCCACACAATAATCCGTATTGTATTCAGAAAATTTAAAATCCACATTCAAAGCAAGTAAAAATGACTATGGTAACTTCTTTCTACACTTGTACTATAGTTCATTCCATTCTATTATGTTATCGTTTTGACCTCTACCCCAAATATTTAAGAGCTACTGACCTCTACATTTTGAACAGTATCGATAATTCTTGTGAAGATACAATTAGGGGTATATTAGCATCCTTGGTGACAATTCAGACCAGTTGGCATTGCTCATGTTCTCAGCTATTGAGGACGCTTGTGTGGAATATCTCAACACATCCTTGTAGATAGTTACAAGAACCATTAATAAGGCTTCATTTTTACCTCAAATAGACTAAAAAAAATGTTCTAAATTTCAACTGTGGAAATTGGTCACATTCCCTCTAATCATAAAGAAGATTTGGCTATGTTTGTAAAGCTTTCTGGGACAAATTAAATGCCTAAATATTCACTTGCCCAGAAGTCGCACCCTACTCTACCTTTGTAAAAACATAAAATTGTAACAAGTTGTATTTTAATGCAGCCCTAGTCATATCTAAATACAAATTTAAATTACATAGTTTTAACTACATTATAAGCAGAGTTAGTTTTAAATTCTGAGTCACTTTTAAACTACTGGTCTGGGGCCTGGTTCACCCTAAAATTACAATTGGTCCTGAAACACCAATAAGCAGTATTAGGGCTCTAAAACAAATTTCACTTGGAAAAAATTGAAAAACTATTTTTTTTAATACTGAATCTGAAATTTTTTCTAATATCCTTAAGAATTTGAGAGTTCCGTCCTTAATTATATGCTATAAAATAATATGATTGTTTTTATAAGTCATATATAGGCCTATATTCAGATTCAGGAAGTTAATGTTTCAAGGTCATTTCAGTGTTGCCTATTGTTATGCCAAGCAATGTGGTCTCGCCTTTCTGTTTCTCACACGCTTGACAAGTTGACAGTGAGCTATGAATGTAGGCATGAGGGGGAGGGGTTTTCATCCTTAGTATAACCTTGGAAAACACAAACAAATAACGACTAGTATAATGGCTGCACACTAAGTTACACCATGAGTTTTGTAGCCTATTATCTTCCTCGCAGGTTACAGGTATGAACTGTACTGCATGTCCAAGTCTAGTAAGACTACACAATGCACGATCCAGTGTGAGACTCCCACCGACACGGCTCGTCAGTGGAACGAAGGGAGAGGGGACGATACCTATTCACAAGACGTGTTTGATGCTCTGATCATGCGATATGAGGCTCCAGATAGTCGCAACCGATGGGACTCGCCCCTCTTTCTTGTTCTGCCGAGTGATGGGTTGCCTCTTGAGCAGATTAAAAGTGCTTTATTCGACAGGAAGGCCCCACCTCCCAACCAGTCGACACAATGTGTGGGTTGGCCATTTTCATTTTTTGCTGTAATTATGTTTAGGAATGTTTTTTTCCCCTCCCATTTCGATGGTTGCCTGGTCTAAAGCATTTCACTTTTAATAGACTGAAGTGTAATATGCTCGGGTATACAATTCCCCCCCTCCCTTATATATATATATATATATATTTCCCCCCATGCAAATCTGGGTACACTTCTTATAAATTCAACCTTTCTCTTCCTTAACCCATAAGTGTAGTTAGTACTTTGACAGATAACCCGATTGGGTAATGAAACACAGTGACAAGAAGAATTAATAAAACTCTCGGGGTTCAAAAGTTTTTTACTTGATTTCAATTTTGTGTCCCTTTGTATTTTTATTTTCGTTCATTATTGTTGGAGGACTTGATCTTGCTTCCTCCCACTCACGAAATTGTTTAACAATTTAGTCCACTCACACTACACAGGATGGAAAAATGTTTGAACCTCTTTCTCTTTTTTTCCCACCACATCTTACTATCTATTCTGGCTACACACATATGTACTAATTACATTAATGCGTTAGGAATGAGAAAGGTTGGATTTAGATTAAATGTACCTGTATTTGCATAAAGAGAGATTGGAAAACAATTCAGAGGGGGGGGGGGGACCTCAGTCCACCCAACCGGATCTCCCTGTCATTAGCAGTCTAGTCTTAAGCTTCTCTCTTAACACAATTTTAATTTTAAATGTGACACACCTGTATCAGGCCAAAAGTTATAATATTATGCAGTATGATGAATTATAAAAATACTTCAATTTAATACTTAAAAAGTTTAATTTTTTGAGTCATTTATTAAATATCTTGTGTTTAGGGAAAATCAATGCTACATGGTGTAGTTGCACTCTCGACTGCGGCACGAATCCAGTTAATGCATGCACTTTCATATCTTTGTACTATTTTACTAATCAAAGAACATTTTGTTTTCAGGCCCCTTTGTCATCAACAAATTTTCTGTATGATTTGGATCGTGTAACACAGGATATAGTTTCTGTAAGTTGTTCTTGGGGGATCTAGTCTGTTCATGAGGGGTTTTTACCTGGATGACAGTTCAAAAATCATGTGTTTAGGTTTTGGGTTGCCAACACTTGTAAAAGATCACTGTTTTGTTATGAATGACAAGTTTTTTAATACCTGTTACTTTTAATAATTTCCTTTTATCAAACTCGAAATAATATTTTAAACATAATTAAAAATATTTATTCTTTTTTTATGGAACATTATTGACTATGTGTAATATGATTATTTTATCGTATTTCAAAATATTTAATTGAATAAAATATTTGTATCCACTGCATGGGTGCATCATTCTTAAAATCTTGTTTCCGTCTTGTTCAATCGCATGGTTTAAATTTGTCGATCACCATTTTGAGGCTATTTTCGTTAGATCTTTTGTGAAAGTGCTGTGAATAATTTCTTTAAGTGAAATAAAATGATAAATAAGCTTTGTTTCCTAACTGAAATAAATATTAATAAAATTGGCCTAAACCACTGTGGGTAACTTTCATAATCATACATTAACATATGTTTTCATTACAGTTATACGAATTGTTAGATGTCAGCTGTTGGCGTAGGGATATATTGGGGACTATTTCTAGTAGCTTTTTGAGCTGTCATCCAAGTAAACTAAGGTCATGATTGAATTATACTAAGAGATTGTATTATTGTGCTTGTGGTTTTATTATCAAATTTCATATTTAATATAAGATGTGTAATATCTAATTTCCCATAAGAATTTTTACTGGGCTGATAATAAATTTATTTTTGCCAATAAAATGCTAAATTCCAATTCGAGTCTAACTACACTTTGAGAGACAAGGACTAATGTTTTCTAATTATATTTTAAATGTTTGCTAAAGTATTGCCTTTAGAAAGATTTGTATTTGATTTGTTAATACAACATTTTGGACATGGCTTTCAAAAATGATCCTATCCACAGTGAGCTTAGCACTTGGTTTATTGTTGATGAAGATATCAGGGTTCAAATTGAGGATGTTTGCAATATAGGGTGGTTTTCCACTTGTTGTTTTTACTTTGGGTTTTTACCTTCTCTCTCCACCATTATACCCTTCTCATTAGTTTAACTATTTTGACACAAACTAGTTATAAGAACTAGAGCGCAAATAATCAAACAATTTTAGAAAAGGACACCCACCATTCACCGATTATAGAAACTACCATAAAGCAGTTCTACCACATTTGAAAATAAAAAACAAATAAATTTACAATAATGAAAAAGGAAATATTCAAGAATAGAAATCGAGGATTGTACTTAAGAATCGAAATCAAGGAAAAACGGGTATCTTGACATCACTAATTTATTTGGTAGTTTTCGTAGCTACTTACACACACCTGTTGATGTGCATTTTGCAGGCTATCCTATCCGCACAGAAACTGGGACTGGAAGGTGAAATAAAACTCCCTGGCTACCAGGGCTGCGTGCTAATCCCAGACATTTCTAGCCTCACCCCGTCTCAACTCGCCAGACTCAGAAGACAATTTCTGGCGTACACCAAATTACATCCTACTAATGATGTGACAAAGCTAGCCCCTCTCTTTGTTCAGTTTCTTAATACCAGTTTGCAATGATTCATTTAAAAAGTTAGTTTTTTGATATAAGGATACTTTTTAAATATGAGGCAAATGTTTGTAATCTCATAAGTTAAGATTCGGGAAGCCAACTGACCTTCCCTGGACGAATGTTTTAAGGTGTCACTGTAGTAATAAACTGGACTGCCAATGATTGGGAGTTAGAATTCCAGTCGGATGTATGTAGTGTGATTTTCCACTCTCCTTACACACAAATGCAGGTACACTTGCTTTAAATCCAACTTTCCTCATGTCAAAGCCATTAGCCTAATTAGTATCCATGCAGATAACCTAACCTGGTGCTAAAAAAATAATAACACTTCAGTACTATTGATTGTATTTATAAGATGTACACCTTTTTGTAGACTACAATAAATTAAGTTTTTAAATCATAAAATATTGTTATTTTAATTAAATCCACTATTTTGTAGAGAAAAAAGTATAAATAAATTCTAATCACAATATTCATTTAATACTTTTCCTGAAGGTTGGTCTAAGTAAAGGGCATTTGTCAGTTCCAAACAATTTTTTTTAAATACTCCCATAGTTGAATGGCTCAACTACAAGTAACAATAAAAAGTTCATTGCTGTATAGCAAAAGCTTCCTTTGGGTTTCTGTTTTACCTAAATTTAATTGAGTACATTTAAAAAAAAAATCTTAAATCACCATTTATATTAAACTAACTAGATACACTAGTTCATTTTACTTTCTATAAAAGTAACTGCAGTTTTTGTCTGCAATCATTAGTCTTGAGTTTTGACATCTTAGCTTGATATATATTCTTTGTTATGGGTCTCCGATTCAATTCCTGGCATGACCATAAAACTCATTACAGGTGAAACTGTGGCTTCCTTTTCCACAAGTGATGAATCAATATCCATGATACTTGGTGATGTGTCTGTTCTAGAATTAAGTCAATTTGTAAGTTGTTTCTGTTGGTATTATCATTTGGCTTAGAAAGTGCATGTTAAATAACCCAAATAATGAAAAATTATCACAGTATGCTTCTACAGGGTTATTTAAACATTCATTATTTTTATTATTTTACCCTTGCCAGTGGCCAAACAAATGGTCTAATAGACTCGCTATACTTAACTGCTGGTCACTGGGAGATCAGGTTTTGAATCTCAAGTTAGGCGTTGCGAGGGTCGTTTTTCCAAAATGGTTTTACTCTTATCCTATAAATTCTACTTTCATAATCCCTTAATGCATATGTGTATAACTCAAACAAAAACGAAATGCTGTTCTAAAAATGTTTGTATCCAGAATATTCTGCGTTTGTAATGAACTACCAAAATTATTTATATCTGGTGCCCATAATTTTATCCTCTATCTGAATAGAACCGATTACTTCACCAAGATTAATTTAATTACTCAAAAGAAAATCTATATATTTAAAACATTAAGTGATTCCTTTTAAGAAATAAACCCTTTGTTCTACCTCAAAATGAAAGTGTATACACAGGATGTGCCCAATAACTTTAAATATATTCAAAGGGAAAGAAACTATTTTAGAAAATGATAAAAAAAAATTCTAATAGATTTTTTTAAACAAATAAAAGCATTTAATTTTGAGTGTTATATCCAAATTTAAGTTTTCTATAATGAAGCTGCAATTTATTTAAAGTTACGTTAGTTGGCAAATGTATTAAAACATAGTTCCTGATGTCATAAAATCCCTATTATTTGAGTGATTTTTTGCCTGGATACAGCTCAAGTTACCTAGCGGTCTAGGTCTAAGGTGTGAGACTTCTGTGCTTAGGAACTGGGGTTCAATCCTTGGTTCCAGCACAGATTTATCTGATTACCAAACCCTTCCTTTACCTCTGACAAAACATCTTGTGAATGTGGGGAATGCCAGGCCTCCACCGTGGTTCGGATCCCACGTTAAACTGTAGGTCCATTTCATCTCACAATCACCCTACCATTACATATTAGCGTAAGTGCGTGTAATTCGAATGGGTAGTAAGATGCGGTGCTAATAATAATAGTTTTAATATAGAAGAAATGCATAGGAAAAGGCAATAGACTTGTACTTTTTTATAGTACATAAAATTTAGTTTGTACATTGTCATATTTAATGTAGAGAACTTTAAAAGAAAACAGAATTGCGGGTGCAGGTATAAATAAATCAAATTATTTGATTGTACAGATTTCTTGTTCGGAAAACTAGATTTTCAGAACAAACACATTATTGCACTTTTATGAAAACATGTTACAGTATTACTATTTATGTCAATATACATTTTTATTTAACAGTATTTATTTACCCATTAAGATTAGTTGTGAACATATTAAAAAGTTGAATCCAAATTAAAATTCAATTACAGTAACAAGTAACCATGCAATGATAATTTTTATATTATGGTGAATTATTCATATTGCAGTGCCAAAATGATTATAGATTAGTTCATCTGGGAAGTGCAAAAATTCGCCGAATCCGAAAATTAATTGGGTTCACTACCCATTTTACATAATACAAAAATGTCAAATGGTCAACACACCATTTTTTTAAATATATAATACAGCTTGGTGCTTGTAATATAGAAACTTAGTTTTTATTAGTAATATTATAAACTGTGGGATTAGGGGAAAAAAATGGTATTGGCTTCATATTGTGTCACTAAAATAAATACTGAGCTTGCCTTCCTCAAATTTTATTAAAATAACCATTTGAGCTATCCGAAACGGGTCGTTGCGATTGTAGTAGTTTTAAACCCTCTAAGTTTAGGGTTATTAAAAATAAATGACAATTATATCGCGTGTGCACATTAATAAAATCCTATTTTATTATTTATTGTGTCATACAAATTTTCTTTAAAATATTATGTGCTCCAAAATTTCAAAATCTTATTACTATTAAGATAACTTATATAATTCTGTTTTGTTCATAGAATGTGATCAATTTTTTTTATATAATCAAATGCAGACAAAAATAAACACACATATAATCAACTTTGTTAAAAGCGAAACATCAACAGTATTAATAAATATATAATTGAATGTTCGATAAACTGTTTCTCACAAATAAATACACTATCAAGTTAGAAGAGGGCTCAAATCCTATATTTCTCTTCTTTCAAATCTCGAATCAAAATTCAAATATATACTAATGAATATTTTTTTTAAAGTTGTTCCAGGGCTTGGTACCACCGACAAATGCTATTTTGTTTGTCATGTCTGCTATATCTTAAACAAGATCAATTTTTAGTTAATTAATTATATCAATACAATTGTATCCTTCTTGGTGTTGTTAGTCTCCCAGGCGATATAATTTATTTTACCAATTGCTTGAAGTAATTTGTTCTATATCAAGCCAGGGTCTTCATAATTATATTTGAAATTCTTACAAATCTCTCAAAATACCAATGGATTTATTTGCCATCTTTAATTGAATCAACTTCAAATTAAATCATTTCACTTTAACATTTATTTATTTTATTTTGAAAAACTCCATTTTGAGTTTTAAAAATAATTAAAAATTGATAAATATTAATATTCCAATTTAAGTACATTTCATAATAATAACATAAAAATACTTGGTATAACATACAATTTTATGTAGCTCTACTTTAATATGAGCGTCAGCCTTCATCCCAACAAATCAAAGAACACCAAACAACTATCAATCTTGAGAAAACAGTCATACATGCTAAAATTAACATACGAAAAAAATTGCCCCTTCGAAAATTGGAAGAGAAAATAAACAAACTGGTTTTTAGAATATATGAAACTTCATTTAACTCTTACTAAATCATGGCCAGTTAGATATTAATATAACATAACTTTTTTTTTGTGCGAGCTCACTTTTTTTTTATAACAGTTAAAGTATGTAAGCAAAATAAATTTGGCCTGAATCCTTAGGAAAAATAGTTTGTATAGATATTTGATTACACTATCGGAGATAAAAAAGATGGTTCGACTTATTCAATATAAATGTTTACCTTGAACATAAATAGCTAAAATATTGAAACAAAAATAAATACATATATTGGGGCTTTCAACAGTCAGGGTGAGAAAATAAACAGTTGAATGTCAGGGTGAGAAAATAAACAGTTCAACAACACAGTTGACTGTCAGGGTGAGAAAATAAACAGTTCAACCACACAGTTGAATGTCAGGGTGAGAAAATAAACAGTTCAACAACACAGTTGACCGTCAGGGTGAGAAAATAAACAGTTCAACAACACAGTTGACCGTCAGGGTGAGAAAATAAACAGTTCAACAACACAGTTGAATGTCAGGGTGAGAAAATAAACAGTTCAACAACACAGTTGACTGTCAGGGTGAGAAAATAAACAGTTCAACAACACAGTTGAATGTCAGGATGAGAAAATAAACAGTTCAACAACACAGTTGACTGTCAGGGTGAGAAAATAAACAGTTCAACAACACAGTTGACTGTCAGGGTGAGAAAATAAACAGTTCAACAACACAGTTGACTGTCAGAATAAAATAAATCTATATTTACCTTTGGAACAAGGTTATAAATTGGGATCTTTCTCAATAACACCTTTTGCCATTAAAATAAAAAACAAATAGATGCATGTACAAACATTTATTATGTAAAAACAAACACTTAATACTGAAAAAACAAACTAAAAATATATGCATTTAAAAGTATTAAACATGTATAAAATCACAAAATAATTTTCTTTAAAATATCCTGCACTTTCAATGGGTTATCTGAGCTTGTTAAACTTTTCCCCTTCGAAGCCAAAAAACTAATCAATGAAGACAAATGATGAGAAAAGGTTTAAAAGTCTACTTTATCAGAATAATTTCCTTACTTTTCAAGGTGGCATATGAAATAACTAAATTTTCTACAAATAGCCCAAAAGTTCTGTCAGATGTGTTGCACAAAAAAAAACCACAAACTTTTCTGATCAATTAATTAACTTGAAAAGTTCATATTAATAATATTTATATAACACTTTTAAGGATATACTTTGTTTCATTCCAAAGTAAATAATATGATGAATTAAAGAATGTAGAGGACAGAGAGATAGGATTATATGTTCTTATTCCTTTTTATTGTACCCTTCATTTAACCTGACAGGTAAACCTTGATTTCTATAGGAGGCCCGCTTATGAGAAACTTTAACTGCAAGTCACTAAAATTTAGCATTCTAAAAATGGCTCATTTGATTTATTGATTAAAAATTTCATCTAGAAATTTATCAAAAGTTTCCAATGGATTATTGAATAATTTCCCTTTATAGATTATTAATCAAATGAACTAAGAATGTAAATACAATTGTAATATTTCTACTTGTGCCATTGTGGCAACAATAGTTTCAAGTTTTTAAATAACGGGCTTCCTATGAAAAATCATACTTACCTTACATTGTTCCACTATGGTATAGCTTATATTGCTAGAATCATGATCAACTTAACCTAACGTTCACTTATACTTTACTTATCGTAAAGAAACCAGTGGGCTATCATGATTCACGTAACTTAATGTAACAGCTTGAGCTAAACATCAGCATTCGAGAGCATAGATGTTGATCTGTGATCTATACTATATGTTAACAGTGTTATCTCTGACTATATGTATTGTTTACTTTTGATATAATTAATTACATTGCAATAGAATATTTATTATTCAAACTAATTGTATTGAAGTTAAGTTTTTTTGCACTTTCTACTTTTCCTATTTTAGTGTTATGTTATATTCGTCTTCAATTATGATTTAAAAGTAAAATCTAGCTTGCATACACTATAAACAAATGAAGTAACGAAACTTTCAAAACAGATGAAGTACTAAATAGCAGTGTTAACTTGGTTGGCTGGCTAGATCACATGATACCCTTCACTTATAGTTCACGTAACGTGAAAGATCTCCCAAACAACTCTTACTATAAGTGAACGTTAAGTTAACCACATCGTGATGACTTCCATTTAAAAACATGAGAATCATGTTAAGTTACCTTAAGTGAAAGTTAAGTTGATTGTGATCACAGCATAAGAGTGCCATAGTATAGGCCATCAAGGTAAGACCTTTCAAGATGAATGGAGTGGACCTTCTCTAAAGCAAAGTAATGTTTATCTGTAATAAGATGCTTCATTAAAATAATCAATTAATAGCCATAAAAACCTCTTACTTAACCAATCGGTCAGCAAAGAGATTAATACATGCTATTAATGTATTTTACAGTTTTCTCATAAATAATAATGTTGGCAACATTGCACTAATTTCATGGAATCCAAGTGTTGATAAATGTTTAAATTGTTCAGGGTGTAGAATATATATTCACACATAAAGACAAATGTGTGACAACAAAAATTATAACAAATCAGCTAACAATATTTTGAAATGTTGTGGGATTTATTATACATGCTCGATTACAATAAAAGGGTGGCCAAACCGGGAACTTTGCTTGAGTTTTGTACATCGGGGAAAAACCTGAGAAAAATATCTTGAGTGTTGGCGTCTGTAAGGAATTTAAAATCGAGGACTACTCTAAAATTTTTCAGGCAAGGGCAACTTTAAATAGCTTCTAGGGATGCCCAAATTATATGTTTTCGTTATTTTTGCCTAAGTACAAGAATTATTTTGAATAATTTGTTCAAAAGCTCAAAACATAGAGGTAAAACTTTCAACAACCGGGAATTATGCTTAAATTTTATTCTAAATATGGAATGGCCACCCTGAATAAAGTTTACTTAACTATATACAAAATGTTGTTATTATTAATAAAGATTACAGAAGTATCTTTAAAAATATAAGAACAAAAATAAACTCACAAACATTCATATGAATGGGAATACAAAGCTATCGATAAATCTATAATAAAAACAACTGGCAACAAAAACAACGGCAGCGACAGGCGAGGATTTCTAATACCAACCTAACAAAAAAAATGTTCAAGGACCTGACCATCTGCAGAGGGAATCAATTTTCTGGAAATTTAATTTAAATAGCGTTGTGGAAGTACTCAAAGCCGAGTTTTGGTAATTGTTCCAACATGACTTGGAAGATTTTTACAAAATTTGAAAATTCATTTTAATCAATTTGATTTAATTTTTCAAGATATTATTTCATATCAAATAATCCCTCTCCTTTTCTGATTTGAAAGCACAAAATTAATTAAAATCAATCATATAGCTATAACTTACAATCTTAATTGATAGCTCATAATTTTATGTAATCGACTATTTCAGCACGTTCATCACATGAATGAAGAATGACCTTGAGCACGGGATGATTCATGGATGGCTCTATGGTTGTTTATTTAATACATCATTTTGTAAAACTATATTTAAATTTATTTTAGTCAAAAACTAATTTATGTGGTAACTTTTTTCACAAAAAAAATCACTCTTGTAAATTTGTGTGTTGTGTATGGATATATTACTAACAAAAGACTTAAATGAAATATTTCTAATACAAATATTGCTCAATATTACCCGAATTCTAGAAAAACTCAATGTTTTCAGTCAAACTCGACTCAAAGTGAAAAATGTCTGCTTGGAACACCCTTTAAAATGCCACAAGGTGGATTCAATTTAATTCATATTTCAGTATATTTTAATTTTTTTCATTCCTAGGAAAATATCGATTTTCTGCTTTTCATTTGAATAGATAATTTTATAGTCAAAATTCTGATTATGATATAAATGTTTTATTGCTTCATGAAAACCTTTTTAATATATGACCTACTTATTTGAATATAAAACACCAAATGAAAGCTATTAGTACCTTAAGAAGAATTGTGGATGTTTTATTTTGTGCTTTTTTATTAAGAAAAAAAAAAGAATTTGTGAAATACTCAGATCATCAAATTCTTAGCACGCCTCAAGTGCGGCACTAATTACACCAATGTATTAGGGATGAGAAAGAGTGAATTTAAAGGAAGTGTACCCATGCTTAGACTTGACAATTGCAAGCTTGAATGAATACTTATTTTTGCTCTGTTGTTTCTGGATGGATGACTTATTGTTCACGCATGTTTCTACCTGTTTGGATGTTGTTTGACAGTCAACCAAGAGCATCAGTCAATCTCGACTTGAATAAGTTGTCTGTGTCAGTGAAAGCTGCTCTTTAAAAAAAAAAGTTTTATATACATCTTATCTCAACAAATTTTACTCCCCTATCACTAAGGTAAGTGTGCTGGCCATCCCTCCTAATTTAAACATTTTTTTTTCCTTAGTGAAATGTTTGTATACCTAGTTATATAATGATTAACTCAATACATGTTTTTTTGTGCAAAATAGGTAAATAACTAAATATCCTTGGTATTTACAATTTTACAAGGGTAAATTCAAATTAGATGTTAAAGAATACAGAGCAATAAACATATTTTACTTGATGCTCAGAACATATGTGTTTAACACAGAACAAGAGTATAATATAAACCCCAACAAAGTGACTTTTTCCAAATATAATACAATTACCTCATAAAACGAAAAGAGGTTTTTCTCATAGATAAACTGGCACAAATGTGATGATTACCATGGCAGTTATGCAGTCAACTCGGATAGCTCATGTTGGTTTTTTTTACTACCAAAACAAACTAACCATACATTTATCTGAATAGAATTGATATTAATATTTATGAATTTAGACAAGAATATGTTTTGAAATATGTGTGTGAGATTCAAGCTTTCGAGTTATAATTAGTTATGAAACTATCAAACTAAAACAATGGTACATTTTAAAATTGAGAACCATTAAAGTTTACAAGTAAGCCACTACACAGCCACAATAATTAAAAATACATCTAAAATTAGACAAGATTAAGTATACAAAATGCATTGATCCAAGTGAGTAAACAATAGTGAAACAATCTAATTTGGTCATGGCAGTGTATTGTAGTTATTGTTTTTTTTAGCACCGCGTCCTATTACATGTTTGGGTTGTATACATGTGTACTTGTAAATACACTAATGTGTTAGGGATGAGGAAGGTTAAATTTATTAAGTGTACCCACATACTCACTTTGGTGGCCACATGGTCTAAGGCACTACTCTCGTAGTAGACTAGACTGCCGATAACAGGTAGATAAAGGTTCGAATCTTGGTCAGGTGTACTGAGGGTGGTTTTCCACTTCCCCTCCACACAAATGTGGGTACACTTCCTATATATGTAGCTCTCCAAATCCTTAAAACAATTAGTACATAATCGTACAACCCAGACGAGTATTAAGGTGCGGTGCTAAAAAAATGAACCCACATTTGCATGGAGGAAGAGAAAACCCCTCAGTACACCCAACCTTGATCTCCCCATTATCGGCAGTCCAGTCTAACAAGAGAGTGACTCTTTAGACCATGCAGCACCCGAAGCGAGGCAGGGGGGTCAGTGTATTGTAATAAGACCATACATAATGTGCACAGTAGTAAAACCACACAACTGCCATCAAAGTATTGCAATAAACAAATGGGTTACAAGAACAGGTCACCTTAATTATACAACATCCATCATTTCGGCAATATAGGAGCACAGAGTGTGTTATAGAGTCTAGAAACTATCCTAAAATGCTCACGCATTTGGTATTTAAACATTAGTTGAATTAAACTATCAAATTTAAAAAGCTTTTATAGTTTAAAATTAAAAGTATTATTTTCTATTGCTATTTTCATCCAAGATGTGTTAAAAATATATATTGGAAGCATAAAATAAAATAAATTTTCCCCAAACTGTTTATCTAAAATATAACTGAGATATCATATTTATGAATAAAAACAAGATTATATTTAAAAAATAGTTATTTCAAGGTAAATTTTGATTCTAATTAAAATGTATATGTTTAGTCATGTAAATGATTTTTGATCATTAAACTGTAAAGACACTCTTTACTCATTGTGATAGACTTCATATTTCAATATGTATTTATTACACAACATTATTTACAAACTATCATTGTTTATACAGCAAACTGTTTCTTTGCTATAAATATTTTTATTTATAAAACATCAAACTTGTACTATAACATTTTCCTGCCAATCGATTAAGGTGGGATGTAGATGTGTGAGAAAGGTTAGGATTTTTCCAGTTTTTTTATATCAAAATAAATCAAATAATTCTCAAGTAGAAATATAAGAGTTTAATTTTATTCACGTGGTGACTTCAACAAATTATGAAATATGTGTCAAGGGTTAACTGAAATTAATAACAACTTTTGATCTCTATTAAAAAAAGTTTTTTGTCTTAATGCCGCTGTGCTTATGAGAGAGATTCAAGAACTGTTGATATCACCGTGTGAATAAATTTAAATTCTATGTTTCTACTTGAATAATATTTGATTTATTTTGACCAAAATAGTTTGGCTACAATAACTAAAAAAACACATTTTCTTGCATCCCCTACACTCCCACCTTAAGTTCTTTCAGGTGTTAGAGCTAATTTTTATATTAAATATTTTATCTTTCTTTTTCCTACATCAGCAGAGAAAAATAGCTCTTGTAAAGTCTTTGTTGCATTAAGTATGAAGGTGTTTTACTATATAGAGTAGACATTTTCTTTGTACCAGTTTAATACTTTACAATGATTGCTAATTGAATGTGACTTAAAATGGTGCACTTTTAAGTGTCTGTGTTGAGGGTAAATATTTATAAATTTTACTAAGAAGTTTATAAGTTTCTTAGTTTGATTAACCTTCAATTAAAAAAACCTCAGTTAAAAAGTCTCAAGTTATCTGGTTTGAGATTTACCTCCTCCGTTTTGTTGCATGCCAGTTTATATATTTTTATTATTTTTAAATGTTTGTCTATATATATTTAAAAAAAAGCAGTCTCCAGTGTTCCCTAAATGCCACATCTTGTTCAAGCAACACTTCCATTAAAAACCTAATCAGGCGGCAAGTAGCTGAACAGTTTGAACTTATCTCGAATATGGGGTCGAACATCTTCCCTCTGAAAAAAACAAAACAAAAAAAAAACAATTAAGCCACCATCATTGAGACAAAATTAAGGGTATGAAACTACAGTAAAACCTTGCTAATCTGAACTAATTGGGACCAAAGCTTGTTAGTATTAAGCGGAAGAAAACAAGTCTGTAGTGAGACAGAGTATTTTTACAAATTCTAAATTACATCTGAATGAGTTTTATAAAATTTACATTCGTTAAGTAACATTTACAGTAGAGATGGGACATTTGAACACTCGCTTTCTCAAATCCTATGCTATTTGAGATTCGTAGGAATCTGAAAAAAGTATCTCAAATAGTTATTATGAAGTCCTTGATCTCAAATAACAATTTCAAGTGACTCGAATAATATAGGCTCTTAACTCACTTTTGTATTTTGGAGCATAACAAAATCATAAAAGAAAAAGGACAAAATTATAATAATGTAATTCATTTAATGAAAAAATGTTTACCTAGTGGCTGTATATGATTTTTTTTTAAATAATTTTAAATATTTTCACTTTAAAATTTGGATTTTGAGATTTTAAAGTATAATTAATAATCAGATTCAACCCATATTTAATTTACAGTATAACTTTTTAGATTACTGTAAGTATTTTTAGTGTTGACTACAACATGTAAATATTTCCCTTCAAAGAAAGCCTCATCACTTTTTGAGTTTTTGAGCTATTTTGCTACACATATTTGGAAGTAGGTGCAGGAAAGGTGAATAGAAAATATATAAAATACAAAAAAAAAAATTCTATCCACCTTTCTTGTTCCTTCTTCCAAATATTTAATATTATATTATTATGTAATATTATCACCATTTCTTACAATTATATTTTAAATTTAAGTTTGTTAAGCAGTAAATTATTTCATTTGACTTAACTTAGTTTCTTTTTTCCCATTTTCCAAAAATTGTGTTAGGGTTATCTGGAATTTCGGCTACTATGGTACTATCAAACTGGGTTTTACTGCACTCAAAATTTGAGTGAGTTGTTTTGAATTGTATTTTAAGATCTTACCGAAGAGAGTACTTCAATAACCCTCTTTCGTCTGATTAAAAAAAAAATATAACTTGTTATGTTAAATTTAATTAAAAATCAAAATTTGTACGCTCAAACTGTTTAGCAAAAAAAGTGTTTTTAAAAAACTGCATGCTTGTGTTTATGATTCAACTATACAGATCTATTGACAAAAATCCAAATTGAAATATTTGTAGTACCAATATTGATGTGTAATACTCGGTATCAAATTCCATTGTTTTCATTCAAATTTGATTCAAACTACTAGACTCAAATTTAAAACTGGTTACTCACACACGCCTAGATAAAATCAATTTATGATTATTCATTTTGCAGAAGAGAGTGATTCAAAATAAAATTGCAACTTACCATATGAACAAGGTCCTCAAGGAAAGGCAAGAGCTTCATTAGTTCGTTGTCTGACTGATCGACAAACCAACTCTCAATGGGAATACCATTCTCCAGCTGGAAATAATGTTTCCATTAATTAGGGACCAAAACGATTACAGTATATTTTGACCCGCTTCAGTGGTCCCATGGTCTAAGGCATCAATCTCGCAATAGACTTGACTGCCTATAAGACAGGGAGATAGGGATTCAAATCCTGGTTAGGTGTAATGAGGGCGGTTTTTCTTAAATCGTTTCCCACTTTGCCTCCATACAAATGCAGGTAAACTTACTTTAAAATTCAACTTTTTTCCTCCTTACTTAATTTTCATAATTAGTACATTAGCATATAACCTGAACAGGAAGTAGGACGTGATGTTAAATAATATATATTATGTTTTTTTTAATTCATAATAAAAGAAATAGCAATATAATGTAAATAATATTTATTCTAGATAGTTTTGAAATGTTTTTTTATATCCATTAATGTTTCTAGCCTAAGATCCGGGTCAGTTTTTTATTCAAGCCATATATTTTCCCCTACCGGCTGGCTAGGCCTGTTGTAGCTTAATATGCCTTATAAACTTAAGAATAGGACAAGGACAACATCCAGTTCCCGGGCGTTGATTCATCACCGTGAAACGGTGAACCCACATTTCACCAATAATATAGTTTTCGGCTACGTCGGGAATCAAACCCGTTACCACCAGAGCTAAGGTGTCAAGACTAATTTTTTAAGCATGAATGCGGTTTTGTTAAATGATTAATTTGGCAATAGGCATTAACTCCAAATACTGCATTTATACATTTTAATTGTTCTGGTATATTCCCTAACAAGTAACTGATATAGAGATTGAATAATTATATTTTGAGGAGCAAACATGTCTTCAGTCTCAACTTGGTCACAAAACTCCAAATATTGCTCATATATATTAGATAAGAGGATAAGAATGTGTCAAAAAACAATAAAGATTCTGTTTACTGAATTAGTTAAAGCATAGGAACATCTGTTAATTGCTCCTGCGACTGGAATTAGCTTTTTTTTAGTTATATATGTTTTGAGTGCCAGAGTTGACTAATTAATGACTATAAGAATTTTGGGAGTGTACAGTTTCACAAATATTTCCTATAAAATCAGGAATGAACCAAAAAACACAAACACATTACCTGGTAGCCAAAAGCTTGCGGCGAATTATCAATAATGATTGTCTTGGAGAGATCGCGCCCCAAGATCGACAGGTCCTTTATGTAGTTGCCATTCACACAAACACAGTGTTCTCGGAAAAGACGGTATCTAGAAACAAAGGTTTCAAAACGTTTAATAACAGATTTGAAAGTGAACAAGGAAAGGTGGATAGAAGGGCATCCAAAACTGTTGAAAGTATGGTAGCCTTGGAAATGTAGTTAGTATTGTTGAATAAAATAGGAGAAAAATGGAACAAAAACAAGATAAAGAAGGAATATGTACATAAAAGGCGAATAGAAACAAAATGAAGGAAGATAATGGAGGAGGGAAAACGTTGTTGGTAGGTATGTAAACAAAAGAAAAATGGCGCCAAACATTAAATTAAACATTCAATGTTTGATTCAATAGGGCCATTTGGTGCCATTTTTATTTTGTTTACAGATTTGAATTGAATTCTCTTGTTCATTCCGGGGCAAAGAGGGGGGCTGGGGCTTGTGTTTTAATAAAAAAAGTTAAAGCTTGTTATGGATGCACTTTACCTAGTCAGTAATCAATGGATTAAAACTACCAGTGGTAATATTTAAAAGTTTTTTTTAACAAACCCGCCTCGGTGGCGTAGTTGGCTAACGCGCTAGTCGTGTTTAGCTCGACTGCTGAGGACAGGGAGATCGAGGCTCGAATCTCAATTGGGTGAACTGGGGTTCCTAAATGGTTTTCCACTCTCCTTCTACGCAAATGCGGGTTCACTTCATCTGATTCAACCTTCCCAATTCCTAATCCATTAGTGTAATTAGTACTTAAATAGTATAACCTGAACAGGTAGTAAGACGCGGTACTAGATAATAATAATAATAATGATAAAAAAATTTACAAACTAATTGACGTTAAAAATTCCTTTTTCAGTGTATACTCGATTTATAGTGAATCCGCCTATTGATTCAAGGGCTTGTTTTGATTTAGTTGAGGCCCAGATATTTTAAAAAAAGGTATTGTGTGCTATTAAAATTTATCAAAGTGAAATTAATTTGTTTCCATTCTTTTAAATTTAAATTTTGGGGTCGAGTTGTGTTTGTACTTGAATTCTTGGAATAAGCCATCAAGTTTTTGGCATCAATTTTTTCTAAACAAATTTACTAATAAATAAACCCTTCATTTACCATGAAAGGTAGCAAACCTACCTCACATTATTCCACTATGGCGCAGCTTATAAGATAGTACCATAGTGTAGTCAATCAAAGTAAGAATGCTACCTTCCAGGCTAAGCAAAATGGCCATACTACATACTTTATCCATCTTCTAGCAGGATCCAATAGGTTAAGGAGTTTGTCCGCGTAGACCCTCTTGGATGCGGTGAAAAGAATCACCTCGAACATATTGGAGACACGCTCGAGGAACTCCCTGAAGTACGGCCGAGTGCGTACAAATACTGTGTAGCTGCAGTCTTGGAACAGTACCGGGAAACTGAACGAGGCGTCTTCCAACTCTTGTAGACTGCAGTGTACAAGTGTCTCGTCCTGCATACAATCACACATTAACAACCACGCCCGTATGGTCTAAGGCGCTACTCTCACAATAAACTAGACTGTCGACGATGGGGAGATCGTGGTTCGATCCTTGTTGTGTGTGCTAAGAGTGGTTTTTTTTAAAAAATGGTTTCCCACTCGCTCTCCACACAAATGCGAGTATACTTTTTTTAATTCAACCTTCCTAACCCATTAATGCATAGGGGCATAATCCGAATGGGTAGTAAGATGCAGTGCTATTTTTTTTTTCTTTACCATTTTGGACAATAATGCTGACCCTCTATCATTAAAGCCCTCCAGATATTCACATTCAAATAGTAGTTTAGTATGCAAAATCTAATTTTCAATTCCAAGTGAGCCAAATTCGAATATATTAAGTATTCTCAAAGCCGAATCAAAGTTCAAATATTTTTTGTTAGTTGTATTGGGCATGTAAGGGAAACATAAGTTTACAACATATATATTTCCATATTGAAGAATACATTAGCTATATATTTTTCAACATAGTCCCCTCACACGAGTTAAGACATCAACTGTCCAGTTGCGGGACTTGTTTTTTAACTCCCGTCTTGTAGAATTCTTTGCCCTGTGATTTCAACCACCTCGTAATAGCTGTTCTAACGATAGTGTCACTTGAAATTTGTGACCAGAATATTAATCCTTAACCCTCTGACCATGTAATTTTTTGTAGTCAGATTTGATTTTTAAAAATAATTCTTTTCTGTGATAATGATCAAACATATATTTTCAAAGAGAAAAACACTAAAATTAACTCTATAGCGAAATTATTTAATGTCTCGTGGAGTTTTTATTATTTCATAAAAATTGTATTTTATTTTTCAACACTATTTACCACAATTTAGTAGAAAATAAATCAAATACATATATTATAACAGCTCTTGTTTGTATACCTCCAACACCAGTAGACTCCCCTACAACTTAACAGGTCACTTTAGTACCCGTTCAAATTGAAATATATGGGTTGTAAACTTATTTTGGTCTGGCCCTCGTGTATTGTGCTTATGTATATAACTTTATATGTTAAAATGGTTAGAGTATAACCCGAACGGGTAGTAAGACGCGATGCTAAATAATAATAATATAATGGTTCATTGCACACAATGTTTGTAATAATACATTCTAGGCTGATAAATCAAGTTATTATCACAACATGCAACTAAATTACTTAAAATTATTTCATATGGATATTAATTTTTTATATTCATAAACAACTTATATAGCAACAATTCAACATAAATGAGTATTTCGTCAGTCAATATTTTTATTGGTGAAGCTTCATAAATGATGGGGTCAGGGCAAAAACATGATAACCCTCATAGATTTAGATGGGATATTTTCACTATTTAAATGTCAATAAAACCTGTAAATCTAGCTATAAAAAATTTTAAAAGTATTCGTCAATATTGACTATCCTAAAGGGGTATTGACCGACTTTAAAAAAACTTTTAAATCAAGAGGTAAACTAGTACCAGAAATCCGTTCTAACACATTTTTATCAAAAAATGAGGTTGGTATTTTTGTTTTGACCCCCTCAATTGTCAAAGTCAGATTTTTATCTACAAAGCTAAAAAAATATTGAAGTTTTCGATGCTTCGCAAACCCCTAGTTGTAAGACTTTGAGTGGAGTATTAAGACGCAAATGACTTGTACCCATAACCATGTCCTGAAAAATAGTGTACTTACCAGGTCCAGCACAAGAGAGAACTCGGGACTGCTGCGAGTTTTGAGCGGTAGTGCCGGGCAGCGGGCCCTCATCTCCAATGTGAGTGGGGGCAGGTGTTTGATAAACAGGTACGGGTCGAATGGTTCCCAGCCATCGTCCACATCCACACCCCCTTCTTCAACCACCTCCTCTGCCGGCTGGCCCTCCTCGTAGTAACCGTCCGGCAATGAAGTGGCTTCGCAGATAACGGGATAAGTGCAGTGCAGCAACAAGAGATCTTGAGGGAGAAGAACACGGGACAATCAGGATGAATAGTCAAAACCTTACACTCCTTTCAAACCTTGTGGGCAGTTGCCAAAAATAGCTTTCAAATAAAGAAATATTTATTTTGCTATAAAAACACTAAAAGGTGAAAAAATTTGTATCTCCTTTTTTTTCTGACCTCAACAATATTTTTTAACCACGTTGCCTTAAAACAATATCAAAGTTTACTGCCACATTTTACTTCTCAGTTTAAAAGTAGAATCATTATTTTCCAATAAAATTATCAGTCTGAGAAATTTCTCTTTGCAACACACACACACACACACACACAAGCTTTTGCATCACCGCACTTTCAAAATTATGCCACATATCCAGTCCACCTCATTACAAAGGGAGAGGTGGTGTACTTTTGTAAGTGCTGCAATGAACTTTGGAGTTCCTAATGCCGTAGAGAAAGTAAGTAATTACTAATTTAAACTATAGCTGTTCACAAGAACATATTAAATCCCAACATTTTAAAATTAAATCTAACCAAATTATATTCATAGATATAAAATGTACTGGAGATCACTGGCAATTGCCTGTGACTAATAATAAAATCATGATAGGGTTTCTGAACCTTAAAAAGTTTAATAAACAAACAAAAGGTGTCTCCAAACAGCTGTAAGCAATAAACATTGGGGATTGGAGGGAAGACTTACATTATCACCAGAACAGTGTAGCCCCAATTGGTTCGTAAACAAAAATACTGTATTATAAGGATGTCTATCAATCGACGTGTTTATAAGATATGTTGAGTATAAAGTCCTCACCCGTGGCCCTTTTAGCCTCTTCCTCGAGCAGGCAGGTGAGGTCAGGAGGGGTGAGATCATCGCTGAGGGCAAGACCAAGGTCGTCTGTGTCAGACGGGTGGCTGCCCTCATACGTCTGCTGCTGCTCAGAATACACAGGGCTGAAGATGGACAGCTCTGATACGCTCGGCAATACCGTCGACTCCCAGTTTTCCTTGGTCTCCTCGCTCACCTGAACATGACACCTCATATAATTGTATATGCCTTATCATTTTACCAACCAACACATCATTTGTTAATAAGTACACATGTACACTCTGTTTACCCTGTCACAGGTGTGCGCAGTGCAGCGTTGATATCATGGGTGCCATAGCAGCACCACCAGCCACCAAATAAAATGAGGAAGAGTTGTAGTTACAAAAGAATGAAGTATTTTTTTTTTTAGAAAGTGCGTTGATAGATATTCAAAGGGTAGTGGTTACTGTAGTCTTGAGATCCTCCTACAATCATCGAACATAGGCTGGCTCTGGATGGACTTGGATGACATTATTGGCATTGTAATTGATAATGTATGTTTTTCCGAAGAATAATGGAAAATAAAACATGGATCCTTTCTTGTTTTTGTTGTTATAGTATACCAGCTTAGTGAAAAACAAAAGGCTTACGAATATTCCTGCAAGAGTGCCGCAAGATTTCAATCCCCTTCACAAAGGTGCCACAAGCCGAGAAATGTTGAGAATATCCGATTTAGAGGAAGCGAACTTAAAATAACCTGCAGAACACACAGCCGGGATTCGAGCCCAAGCCTTCCGGTCACTATGAAACCAAACCAAGCGAACTTGGCGGTTATTCTGTGCGCTCGCTGATACAGGTAACAAGTATGTTACTCTAAAGATAATTTTCATTTTCATATGCCACATAAACTTGTTGTCAATTAACTTCATAAATAAATTAGTCATTATATTTTCATTTCTGAATCAGACACCTTAGCTCAGTCAGAAGCGTGTCTGCCTAGTGAGCTAAGGGTCTCAGATTCGATTCCTGGCATGGCAGAAAAATTTATAATTGATGAAATGTGGGTTTGCCCTTTCAGAATGATAGATTAACGTCCGGGAACTGGATCTTGTGCCTGTCCTAGTCTTATGTTGGATTATAAGACATATGAAGCTAGGACAGGACTAGCAAGCCTGTAGCGTGTAATATATGACTTGGATAAAAAAGATGACCCAGGCCACAGGCTATGAAACAGTGTGGATGTAAAATTTTTGTTTATGAATTCATTTAGTAAGTGATACAAAAACACTGTTTATTAATATAAACTAAATTATTATTTATGTGAATAGCTTTCAAAGCAATAAGTGTGAAAACATGTTAAGTGTCCCCAGCTGGGATTTAAACCCATGCCTCCTAATCTGTTTAGTTTCTACACACACAACTTGTGGTTCTGACCTCTGAGGCCAAGGGTGAATGTTAACTGTGTTATCCTTTTTTGAATGATGCAATTCTCTCTCTTTCCACACCTCACTTTTTCTGCCTCACAGAAGATAATTTTTGACTTATCTAGTGTGATGAAAGGAATCAGGTACCTATTTTTCATCACGCAGCAGTTTTTTAGCAACTGAGTAACATAAGTCTTAACCCTGGAAAGATTTACTCCCAAGTGAGTTGAGAGCCAAAGCAGATATTATAATTCAGTGTCTTAGGAGAAGAGGGGTTTCTTGTAGAGGGTCATTTTATCATATTTACTCATTTGTAACTCAATTGGGTCCATCCAAGGTTTTGTTGGTCGGGAGATGAGCGCTCCAGCCATGAGAGAGTATACAAGTAATTCAGAGATGACTAATTAAGAAGACACTTTTAAACCAGGCATGCTATTTGCCTGAATAATGTGAAAAAGGTTAAACTCGAGTTAACTCACAGCAGTCAGAGCGTCCTTGGTGATATTGTTGCACTTGACATGGTGGAGCGGCGTGGACGTGATCATAGGCTCGTCATTCAGCCGCCTCTTCTTTTCCCGCCGAGATTTGAACACTTTCTTCATCCGGCACGCTCCTGCGCCATTGTAGTGCAACACATTCTCGCGGCATGTCTTCAACAAAAACACAATTTAGTAATATAGTTATAGAGTAATCTAGGATTAAATATTTAGTTTTAAAAATAAAAGGGTAAAATACCCAATCAATTTCTCAATACAGTAAAAGCGAAATAATCTGGACCTCATTAATTTGGATTTTGCTTAATCTAGACTATTGTTAAGTGTGTATTTTGCTGTTTTTTTGTTGTTTTTTTACTGCATTATAGGAATTGAAGCTTCTTCAAACCCTGTTCACCTTCCAGAGCAATTTGTTCATAAGATCCAGACGCATCCGATTCACTCCAGTTTAGTTGATTTTTCAATCATGTTACAGTTTTGTAAGTGACGTTAAGGATAAGAAAAATTGAATTTAGATTAAGTGTACCCCCAATCGCATAGAGGGAGAGTGGAAAACCACCTAAGAAAAATACCCGCAATACACCCGACCAGGATTCAAAACCCAATCTCCTCGTCATCAGCAGTCTAGTCTATTGTGAGAGTGACGCCTTAGATCATGCAGCCACTGAGGCAAGTTAGGGATTATTTATTTTTAACTTCCTTGTGGTTAAGCTATTTTCATTAATGTGAACTTTCGGCAATCCTGATCATCCCCCTTCTCTCCCATTTAGTCATAATTATCAAATGTTTACTGTACTTGTGCTCTCTATTAACAACAACACTCGATTAAATTGAATTTATTTCCTATTCCAAACAATACAAGAGCTCATAGCAAATTAAACCAAACATTTTTTTTGGGCTGTGTGTGTATATATATATATATATTTACCTCTTTGAGAAGGTTCCCACTCCGTCTCCTCCACCTGCTGACCCGACCACAACGACTCAATCTCCCGTTGGCCGATATCCGCGGCGAGGAGTTGTTGATAGCCGCTGCTTTTTTTATGCCTCCGCTGCGCAAAGACACTGTCACCACTCGACTGCCCAGCTTGCGACACCTTCGCTCCCTCTGCTCGCTGCGCAGCCACATGACCACTTCCGCTTAGCTCCTCCGAGAAGTGGTCTACACTACCCTCAACACTATCCCGACCAATCTGTTCATTCTCTTGACGAAATAGTTCAGTTTTACAAATAGTATATATAACACCGATGCAGTTAGAAAATTACACTTGTAATATCATGTCATTATGAACTCTTGTACATTATCAATGGCTTTAGTGGATTATCACACTGCACATTTTTATCGGTTTACTAAAAGAGAAGACCATTTAAAAGTTAGAATAAGGCCGCAGACTTTTCTAGATGAAATGACAACAATACCTGGGGAAGAAAAAAAATGAAACATAGGTTAACTTTAAACCAAATTTATCTTAAAAATAGATAATGTTGAATCTAGATATGAAATATTTTAATTGGTAATTTCAAGTACAAATTAACATTATTATTCAGTACTTATATAGCTATAGGAAATGTTTAGCCATGATTTCTCATTTATTTTACTAAAATACAACATAAATATGATATAAAATATAAACAAAACATCAAAAGAGCATGAAATATTTATAACCAAAAACCATACCTATAATAATTGTTAGTAAAATTAAGGTCGAAAACATGTGGATTGTTGGTCATCCAAAGACAGCCAATGTAAATGTAAACAGATTTGTTAACAAGTCCAGTGTATTTTAAAACTATCTATGTTCATGCAGTTCTTCTAAAGCTCTCTTTTTTTTCTTTTTTCTTTTAACTTGATTAATACAGTCAATAATATTCTTCATAAGAACCTCATGCTCTATTTCATTTATGAAAGTGTCTAAAGTATAGAGGAAGTAGAATCACCAGTGACTGAGGTGTCCAGGGATATGGCACCAAGTCACGGATAGTTGTTTGTTAGCGGAATGTGCCCTTGGAGGAGAACTGTTGCAGATCCAGGGGTCGCCTATTTACAATTAGTCTAGGAGCGACACTATAACACAAGAACTGATGTGGCAACTGTTAGGACAGTTTGAGAATCTAATCAAAATGTGCAAGAATAATGTTTTATTTGTGTGGTGGCATAGAGCTCTGTGTCAAATAAATTAGCTCGTAATTGTAAGATACCTGGGCTACCATTTTAGTTGTACATCAGGTAAATGCAGAGGAGATTTATTTGACTTACCCTAAACAAATATATACCCATATTTATCAAAAGTGGAGGAAACTTGGAAAAAATGGGAATAGAACTCCTCCCCTCCCCCATGTATAATTAGGATTTGTGAGGATGCATGTCAATTCGTATGCAGAGGTGGCAGAACCTAATTTGTACAGGGAGGAGGTGAATTAGTAGAAAAGGGGGGTTTTGAGGGACTTGGTCCTCCAAGCCAGACGAATTAGGAGATCCGATACCAGCAAACATTTTAAAATTAAACTCTTCTAAAAATTATATGAAGTGGTACTCTCATAGATTTTTTTTACCTTAAGATACCCCTAGAAACTATTTATAATGTCACTCCCTTTAAAAAAAAAAAAATAATCTGAGGTCTTTAAAAGTTAGTTGAGTGTTTTCCAGCTGGATATTTTTTGAAAGTTAAGTATCTTTATTAACATAATAATGTGAGTGTTCTTACCCCGGCAATTTTTTTTTAAATTAGAGGCCTCTATTTTAAAAAAAATTATAAGCTACAATATTTAAAGAGTCTGATGCAAGGGCTTCTTTCAGCTTCATATTCGAGAATATCAAGAGAGGATTCAAATAAATCTAGAGGGGGCAAATTATTTCCAAAGGGGAGAATGTCCACCCACACCCCCACCAGTTTCACCCTGTTCCACCACCTCCAGTCAAATGGTATAAGCCAAGACGCCAAACTTGCAAAATAATGGACTGGCTATTGGGTGTACCGATGATGATTTTTCATAAATTGTTTCCCATGATCCCTCCATGCAAATGGGAGTAGATTTTCTCTAAATCCTACCTTTCTTCTTCCTAAACCATTCGTGTGGATAATGCAGACATCCCGAGCGGATAGTAAAGCACGGGGGTTCGCTTCCAGATCAGCCCGCCGTGGATTTCCACCCCCCCCCCCCTCTTAGTAATGTATTCAGTTTATAAGCATTCCAACTTCTTATCTCGTTCCTTGAGTCGCTCTATCAAGTATGATTTCCCTAAAAGGATGACCTGGCGGTCTAAGGGTAAGGTGTCGGACTTCTGTGCTGGGGGTCCGGGGTTCAATCCTTGGCCCCGGCACAGATTTATCTGATTACCAAACCCTTCCTTCACCTCTGACAAGACATCCTGTGAATGTGGGGAATGCCAGGCCTCCACCGTGGTTCGGATTCCACGTTAAACTGTAGGTCCTCCATTTCATCTCACAATCACCCTACCATTACACATTAGCGTAAGTGAGTGTAACCCGAACGGATAGTACGACGCGGTGCTAATAAAATGTCATGTTTTCCAAATAGTTAGTACAGGTCGACCTTGATCCTCTTGAGAGAAAAGTGTCTGTGTAACAACTCCAAGGTCATAATACTCCAGACAAAACTGCCGTCGAGAGCAAGAGACTGAAGAGGATGTGTTCAGCCGAAACTCGATCGCGCGCGACTCTTCTTCAGATCGTGTGCTCCGAGTAGAGGAAGTAGCGCTTGGGTTTCAAAACAGCACAGGTGTTTTTTTATGTTAATGTTATCACCGCGTCTAACTGTTCAGGTTATGTGCATACGTATACAGTAGCCCCATGGCTTCTTTGGTGCTGACTGACAGCTCACAGCTGACTTCTGACAGTCAACATTTAGGTATATACCTAAATTAATTCGGCGTAGGGATACGTAATTTGGTCTGGTAACTATTTAAAGCTGTCAGTCAGCACCAAAGAAGCCATGGGGCTACTGTAGATGAGTTAGGAATGAGGGAGGATGAATTCAGAGGAAGCGTACCCGCATCTGCGTGAAGGGGTAGTAGAAAAACATATTGGAGAAATAACCGTCAATACTCCCGACCTGTCATCGACAGTTCGGTCTATTGCCTTAGACCGAGCGAAAAACGAATCGGGTTTAGTTCGTTTCAAATACTGTCTAGTCAGTCCGACCCCGCGCTAATACAACAGATTATTATTATGATAGTCCAATTTTACTACGAGGGGACGTTTATAAAATACATTTTTACTGCCAACATTGATAACATTTTACAATTTTATTGTTAATTTACACATATCAAGGTGACCTGGCGGTCTAGGGGTAAGGTGTCGGACTTCTGTGCTGGGGGTCCGGGGTTCAATCCTCGGTCGCGGCACAGATTTATCTGATTGCCAAACCCTTCCTTCACCTCTGACAAGACATCTTGTGAATGTGGGGAATGCCAGGCCTCCACCGTGGTTCGGATTCCACGTTAAACTGTAGGTCCTTCATTTTATCTCGCAATCACCCTACCATTATACATTAGCGTAAGTGCGTATAACCCGAACGGGTAGTAAGACGCGGTGCTAATAATAATAATAATAATAATAATAATAATATACATATAAAAAGTGACAGCTGCAGACCACATAGCTTGATTTATGAAAATAGGTATTTTTCTGTAAGATATTATATGACTCTTCAAGGCCCTACTTTCTGTCAGCTGTATTGTTACGCGCGCGCTGATACAAATATATACCTTTGTCATTTCAAAACAACAACTAACTTGTGCAGGTGGAATTAGGGTCAACAATCGACAGGCACGCAAAATTCCCTGTTGACACCCAAAGTGTTTTGTTTTCTCATAATGCAGTGGTAAAAAGGACCGAGCGTCTTGACAGCAGTAGGAGGTACGACAACTGTTGATAACTTGCAGCGGCTGTTGTAATGAGTGACAGGCGAGCACAAGAAGAGGCTGGCTGCGGTATTGATTGGTGAGTCAAGTCAGACGCTCAACACCCTTCCCCCCTTCTACTGGCCAGACGTTGATTTTTATATAGCTGCGCGGGACCGTCAACGAAAATAGTATCACGAGGGAAATCGTTCATCTCTGCGCGGCCACACTTTGAACCAGCTAGAATAGATGACGCTCCAAAACAAAATGTGCGAGGGGGAAGCTTTTATAATATATTATTTGAAATATCTCATCTCTTCTTCTCGTTCTTACTGTCTCTTTTAAAAAATATATATATTTCTTCACTTTTACTCAATCTCTATAACCACCAAACACGATTTACCAAAAACAATTTTATTTTAAAACATATAAAGTCGAATTTTCAAAAGAATGGCCTTTTATGACAGCTAGAAAGGTTGAATTGCTAATTGCAAAGAAGGAAACATGTCCAAAAACAAAAAACCAAATTTAACAATATATTTTTACAATATATGTTAGTAAACAATGCGTGAATTTGTAAATAGCTCAGTTATTTATGTATTTTGTGGACACGTTCCCTTTTTGCGGTTAACAATTAAGTTTATGTATCCACTTTTAAGCATGCATACGTCAAGTCACGTGATCTGCAGCTGTCGCTTTTGATGTATATTATCAATACCTTAGGAGGAACTGTTTTCTTCGCGTCATAGGAGAAGTTGAGGGAAAAAGTGGCATGGCGGTCTAGGGGTAAGGTATCGGACTTCTGTACTGGAGGTCCGGGCTTCAGTCCTCGGTCTCGCCACAGATTTATCTGATTACCAAACCCTTCCTTCACCTCTGACAAGACATCTTGTGAATGTGAGGAATGCCAGGCCTCCACCGTTTTCGGATCCCACGTTAAACTGTAGGTCCTCCATTTCATCTCACAATCACCCTACCATTACACATCAGCGTAAGTGCGTATAACCCGGACGGGTAGTAAGATGCGGTGCTAATAATGATAATAATAATGTTTCCGGAGGGGTGTGAATGAGGCCACACAATGAGAACTCGATTAAAAGTTCTTGTCGCTAGTTCGAAATGTAGTTAGACACATAAATAAACATTAAAATATTGAGATTACATCAAAAATATTATTATTTGTAATTTAATAAACCGTACAGAGAAAATTATACTATATAACGCAAACTTTTTATGAGATATTAAAAGACAAGAAAAATAATTATAAGAATATAGAGAAAAATCAACATTTTCTTGCGTAAAAAGTTTAAAAATAACACGACACACGGCTAAATTTCCCGATTATTATTTTGATACCAATACCCACCGTTATCAATACGACACTTTAGCTCAGTCGGTAGCGTGTCTGCTAACTGAGCCATAGATCCCCGGTTCGATCCCCAGCATGGGCGAAAAATGTATCTAGCTGAAATGTGGGTTTACCCTTTCACATCACATCGATAAATTAACGGCCGAGGACTGGACGCTGTGTCTGTCCTAGTCTTAAATTATATTATGAGATATATTACGCCACAGCAAGTCTAGCAAGTCGTTAGTACCCCCATGGCTTCTTTGGTGCTGACTGACAGCTCGCAGCTTTGAAAAGTTACCAGACCAAATTATGTATCCCTACGCTGAACCATATGATCTGCAACAACATGTGTTTAGCAGCTGTCACTTCTGACAATCAACAGTTAAGTATATACCTAAATGTTGACTGTCAGAAGTCAGATGTGAGCTGTCAGTCAGCACCAAAGAAGCCATGGAGCTACTGTAGAAAATATAATTATGCTATGAATAAAAAGGTGACCCAGACCACAGACTGTAAACAGTAATGGATGTAAAAACCAACTGTTATCGAAACGAGTAGTGTGTCGACCTTTCCTCCTATGCTAGAAATGAGTAACGTATCGATACATCCCTACACAGAGACAACCTTGAGGAAAACTTAATAGCCAATAGTTTTGCCTGGAGAGTGTAGACCGGAAAGAGAGAGAGAGAGCAGGCAATGTTCGCGCACTTTCCCTAAAGATAATGAACCTTGACAGCCCCTCTTGTGAGGAGTGACCCCCGACGCCAGACTGTCGTGAACAAAATCCATTGTCCTCAGAGCTACATGACCAAATACAAACTGAAAATAAAATCTGTTGTTCAATTTACTGTCTTTATCTTGATATTTCGGCAAAGATAAGACCAATTTTTCTTATCCTACAACAAAACAATGTATCAACTAAAATAATAACAATAATTGACTGAATTGTAAATTTAATAGTTGGTTTATCTGTGTTCATTCGTCTATTTTAAATATACAAAGGTCCAGAATTCGATCCCCGGGGCTTACAGATTTTTCTGTGAAGCAGTGGGTTCTGGAACAAGGTCAACTCAGTCCTGTGAGTACAAATGAGGATCTACTTGAATATTAAGTAACGGCTACTGTCTAAAAAATTGAGATTAACGAATGGAGTGTTCGTTCTGCTGACCACATGACACCCTATATCCGCTAATGTTGGCACTATATTTGCCAAAGTGCGACGGTCATTCAGTCGGTATACTCACTTGCAGGTTGACGCTATGAAATTTGGAATTTATATAGCATTTCTTAGCGCCGCGTCTTACTACCTACTCGGAGTTATTCGCATGTACTAATTCTAATTACGCTGATGTGTTAGGGATTAGAAATATTATAAGAAGAGTACCAGCATTTGCGTGCGGAAGAACAAATGGAAAATTATTTAGGAAAAAACCCCTTAGTACAACTGACCGGGATACGAACCCTGATCTCCAGCCTATTGCGAGTAACGTATTAGACCATTTGAACACCAATAGAGGTTATTATAACACTTTCATTTGTGCATGTTTACAAAAGCCTCAAGCACAAGATTCACCTAGAACAAATATTTTGTTTGTGAATTTTTTAATGTAGCCAGCTCCGCCAAGCCAATAATTATTGTGTGTGTGTGGGGGGAGGGGGGGGGGTGTTAACACACTTCATTCTGGTAACTTAGGTAGGAAGTAGATTTTAGAAAATACAAACTTTTTTTCACGGTCGACATTGATAACTTGTTATTTATGTGTTATTTTGGAGGTAATGATGCTATATCAAATGTGACAGCTGAAGATCACATGACGTATAAACCTATGAAATGTGTTTGAGTAACGTTAATAAAAAAAAAAGTCAAAAAAGTTCCTTCTTATCTAAATCGGACTGTATTCCCGTCTTACTCACACGCTCTGATTATCTGTACACACTGATGGGTTAAGGATGGGGAAGGTTGAATTTAAAGGAAATGTACGCTCATTTGCATGGAGGGAAAAGGGAAAACCCTTTAGGAAAAACCACCCTTAATACACCCGACCTGGTCACCGGCAAAACAGTCAAGACGATAAAGACTCCTTTGTCTTAAACTGTCAGTTCAACGTCTCTACGAATGTTTAAATCCGATTAACACAAAGATGTGCGATAGAATAATATGTCTCAGAGAACCACTAACAAAACTATTACCCTCTTTTGGTGCTTCCATGGTCTAAACTTTCGCAATAGACTGAAGACTGGATCGCTGATTACGGGGAGATCTGGAGTTTGAATCCCGGTCGAGCGTACTGAAGATTTTTTTTAACCCTCTACACAAATGCAGATACATGTCCTCTAAATTCAACTTTACTCGTCCCTGACACATTAGCGTAATTAGGAGTACAATAGCCCCACGGCTTCTTTAGTGCGGACTTACAGCTCACATCTGACTTCTGACAGTCAACATTTAGGTATATACCTACATTTTGACCGTCAGAAGTGACAGCTGCTAAACACATATTTTTGAAGATCATTTTGTTCGGTGTAGGGATACATATTTGGTTTGGTAACTTTTCAAAACCGTCAACTGTCAATCAGCACCAAAGAAACCATGGGGCTACTGTACATACATAGGAATGAGTACAGGCCGGATGGGTAGTAAGACGTGGTGTCAGAAAAAAGCCGTGGCTATTCTTACGTCTCAGGTTGGTATTAATTTGTCATACTCATGATTCTTCTAAAAATAAATGCGATGCAATCTCATCAATGATAAACTCAAGATATTTTATCAAAAATATGTTATTCTTTTATTAAATAAATATGTTTCGTTTAAAAAATAAATACTACCTTAGTACCTCTCTTGAATATCTATCTGCATAGTAACACAATTATACAATAGGGATGAGGAAAGCAGATATTTTAAAATGCACCCACATTTTAGTGGAAGGAAAGTGGGAAAACATAAAAGATTTTAGTAAAAACACCTCAACACACCCGTCTGCGATTCAAACCCCGACCTCCTAGTGCATGAGATTATACCAGATGAGAATGGGTAGCATAATGTTCGATATGAGCTCATGGGCCAAAGACAATCTGTAAGAGTGTTCGCCGAGTGAGCGATTATACGTCCACAACGACCAGATTTAACCAGAACGGACTTTGGTATCGAAATAGATTGTTTGACGAACAGCAGCGCGCAATCCAATCCGAGTGAACCGGGTTGGCGGTAGGCAAATTATAAACGTGCACATAACACGTTATTTACCCCGGCTCTACAACGCAAATAAACAAACAAATAATGTATATCATATTATTTAATTTGTGGTTTATTTGAGGTATTTAACGTGCACTTTTCTGAACCGATTGATTTTATCAGCACACGACTTTAAAAAAACTTAAACCTAAATCTAGAATAGGGTTCGATTCCTGACATGTCTGAAAAATTCATCATCGGTGAAATGTTGGTTTACCCTTTCACAGTGATGAGTTAACCTAACCTGGGTGTTATGTCTGTTCTAGATTTAAGTTAGTTTATAAGTCGCGAGCTGATATATAATCGGTCGCTTCAAAAGGTGCCCGCTAGATACCTCAAAATAAGTAATAAATGTAACTATCGTACAGGGTTAGAGGGTTGTTTACATTGAATACGCGACATTTCATACCACTCAGGGGGATTGCTATCTGAGAAGGGTCTACCATGAAATATTTACGATGCGACGAATGGTACCACTTGATGTGATGGTGTACCAGGCCTCAGTTTTAAATTCATTCATTTAGGCGAATTTAATTTTTAAGTAAATTCTGCTGATTTTGTTGTGTTACGTTTTCTAGTTAAGAGAGAAGCTTTTTTTTTCCAATGCTTTGTCATGTCAGATTGTTGTTCTTCAAACTAAGCCTAACCTAACTAACTAAAAAACAAACCCTTTTCAGGTAGGGTGGTAGGAAATGTTGCTGGGGACATTGTTTGCACTACATGTTGCCACGTTATGCAGTTGTTTTTCCCCTGTGATACATGAGGATGTGTTCCTGAGCACACGCAGAATCATTCAAGAATGGTTCTCCCATTTAACTTTTCAGAGGAAACCACTTGGGGCGCTTAAGTCCGCACTCACGAACACCCCAAGTTCTAGGTGCGCTTTTTTTATGAGGTTTCATGGTCTCTACTCAATTAGACCAATGAAATTCCCGACTCAACAGTGTCACCCCCATCTACCCCTCTTTTTTACATTAATAAACATGTTTTTATTTATATTATCATAGTCTACTAGGAATTAGAAAATTATAAAATATATTACACAGCTACAAAAAGGTGTCGGACTTCTGTGCTGGGGGTCCGGGGCTCAATCCTCGGTCCCGGCACAGATTTATCTGATTACCAAACCCTCCCTTCACCTCTGACAAGACATCTTGTGAATGTGTGGAATGCCAGGCTTCCATCGTGGTTCGGTTCCCACGTTAAACTGTAGGTCCTCCATTTCATATCACAATCACCCTACCATTACACATTAGCGTGCGTATAACCCGAACGGGATGTAAGATGCGGTGCTAATAATAATTAGAAGAAGAAGAAGAAGAATGGTACACAGCTACAAAAAAAAAGTTTGTATCATGTTGCAATTTACTGATTTAATTATTATTATATTTCATACATTGATTAAAACAAAATTTTCCCGGATTTTTTGTTGTAAATTACTAAATTCCTGATGTATTCTAGTTTTTTCCCGACCACTTCAAATTCCCGGCTAATTCCAGTTTTCCCTGCTGGAAGACACCCTGCAGTTTTTCTCTCTTGTGCGCTGTCGGTATTTTCCGCCCCCTGGAGCGTCCAACCGAGATTAGAACCAAGTGTGAACTAAACTTTCTGGGTCAGAGTTACTAGTCCAAAACAGTACTTCAACTCTGATACGGCAGCAAAAAAAAACATCTTAAAAACCGAATCACACCAGACCCGGACTAACGCAGAGGCTCAAAGGCCGCTATAAAGAGAATTAATTTAAACTTATTCGGTAGAAATTTGATGTAAATAAAGAACTCGGTAAGGAAATAAATAAAAGTTTTTTTTCTGTCCTGATTGTGTCAAAAATATTGATAAATATTTGGCGGGGTGTCGGGCATAAGCTACTATTAATTTATAGTAGGTCAAACGTAACCCCAAATTCAAAATATAAAATCGACCGATTTGTTTTTTTTTAATGCTACTATTAAACCTGGGGTCGACCTCGGTAGTCTTTAGATAAAGTGCTCGCCTCAGGACCCAGTGTTCGTGGGTTCGAACCCAGCCGGGGAAAACGGATTTTCCTTGAGCGATAAAATTCGTAGTACAACTTTCTTCTGAGCTTAAGTAAAATCATGTCGATCGGTTGATCGTGACATCTGAAAGAACCCTGAAAGGTTTGTGAAAATAACTTTCCCGGCAAAATTTGTAGGCCCTTTCGCTCTCGCTCATAGAAATTCTCGTGTGCTGACGTAATCAGTCAGTTCAGCATGTGCACGTTAAATATCTCAAATAAATGGAGGGGAAAAAATATCAGTACTGGAAAACAAACCGTGGAGTGCAAATTAAATATGCATAACGAATAGGAGAAAAGGGTGAAATCAACGAATTTTGGCTAAATACGTTATTCAAACGTTTCCGATTCTAATTCGACCACTATAGATTGACTAACCTAACTTTTTTTTTGCAAAGCTTGAAAAAAAAAAAGTAACAATTATTCCTCACAACACGTTGAACTTTAAATTCTAAAACCCTCCTTAGTTCGTACCCGCTGTTTTAAGGGTTTAAAACCCAAGATCCGCGCCGGGGAGGTCTAGAAACGGATGCGACATTTGGTAATAATAATAACATTCCAATTAATTTATAATTAACATGAATGATTGCTCAAGAAAACGTTAATGACTTGTCAACAATAATTATTGGACTATATAGGACTCAGAACACGACTACAAATTGTCTTAGTTTAGTTTATTAATGGGCAAAACTTAACCAAACAAAACAAGAAAACTTACTTTAAAAGGCGTTAATATAATTCTTGAGCTTTTAAAACTATAACGTGGGGTGAAGGTGGGAGTCAAACGAGGGTTTGGCGGGTTGGGGGGTAAGAAAATAAAAAACACATCCAACTAATAAAATCCAAACAATGTTTCAAATGTACATGGGAAATTACTTACAAACGGGACCTCCTTAACGAAGGCGCGCAAAGAAGAAAAAAAGAAAGAAAGAAAAATAAGTAAGTGAACCATTTGACACAGGTCACAAAGTTTATTTTGAAAGTTATTTTGTAATTATTCTGTCAAAAACTTTGAAGAATCGAGAGCGGGTCGTTCGGATCGCCCCCGCAACGTTCGAAAATCCGAACCTCACTGGAGATTAATCAATACATACAGTCCGGGGTGTGACGTCATAGCAGCTTGTGTCACGTGACCTTTACCTTCAGAGATGCACAGTCAACCAAAATAATAATGTGCTTTTATTTTTATATTTTAATTGCTAACTAAAAGCCATGTTGTGATTTTGAGATCAATCTATTGATCAAGAAAAGTCATTTAATAGACGAAGATACTTAGTTCAAACCTACATCTTAAAAGTTAAATAAATAAAATTGCTTGTTTCAAACGCCGCTACGCGGGCCATCTTACATGTTTTTAAAGAATACTAATTTTAAAATAAAGATTAATCTCAGATTCCCTGCTTTTCTAGTAAAAAAAATAACTCCGAAATAGAGGGTATAGTTCGATCACGGTAATTTAAACTTTTCCGGCAGTTTAAAAGTTACTTTTAAGCAGTTTTAATAAATGCCTACCTTACTCTCTCTTTATAAAGCGTGATAAATTGGTAACTGTTTGAGTTAACTTTTCCCAGCGCTCAGTGAAGGCAAAATTAACGCGGCCAGACACAACTTTAATCTCGTCAATAGCTCAGATATAATTTAAATGTCAAATTAACTATTAGTGGCCGATACATTTGAAATACCTGTTGTTTGTACCTGTAGCTAGGTTTATATTATCTTCTTAATTCAACAACCCGAAGCTCGATTTGATATAAGTTCTATCAATCCGGCACTCAGCCCTTCGGCCGGTTAGTGCTGCCCACACCATCTGGTGTACATCCCATGTACTAGCCGAGTTAAGGAAGTGTGGTGGTTCCCCGTTGCCTTACACATTGGATTTCTATGAGCGAGCGCGAAAAGGTCAAGTTTTTTTTTCATGCCGCCGATAGCTTTACTTCTTCTCCGAAGGAAGTTGTGCTAAGCGATTTTTTATCGCTAAGTAAAAAATCCGTCAACCCCAGTTGGGTTTGAACCCACGATCATCGGGTCCTGAGGCGAGCACTGAGGTCGACAAGTTTATAATAACGATGATAAAAATCGACCGGGTTGGCGACAAGGAGAGCGGGTCAGACCCTGACCCGCAAGAACACAAGTGCATTATAATTCACAATAGTAGCAATTCTCATGATACCTTAATGTATTTAAATATGCACAGTGAATTAATATAAACCCATCAGAGCTACCAGGTACCTATATTCCATTCACCGTAGGAATTGACTTCTAAAAGGCCTTTTTCCCTACCATAAATCTACTATATAGTAGGATATTGGTAGGAAAAAAGGCCTTTCAGAGAGTAATTCCTACCGTGAATGGAATATAGTTTTACTTTTCATTTAAAATGCAGGTGGACACACTTGCACTAAAGAGCCGATAAAACGGTACAAGTTTTTCCAAGCAACATTTTTCAATTTTTATTGACTAAGGGTTCGGTTGGGGAGCGAGCGAGCGCGTGATGTTATTGACGAGGAGGCAAAGGTTCGAATCTTAACTCAGCGAACTGAAGGTGGTTTTTGACAAGTGATTTCTTGTTGTAGCTATCCCATCCTCTCTCCACGCTAATAGTGATTCTTATTTGTAAGGCCTACTTTGATTATAATATTGAAGTATTTTAGCATATCACTTTTACACACACACATATATATATATATGCATAGCTATACATATACATACACATATGTGTGTATATATATATGTATATATATGCATATGTATAGATATACATATGGATATATATATGGATATATATATATGGATATATATATATATATATATATATATAT
>CABFVX010000497.1:27914-74834 GCA_902151425.1 Timema shepardi | reverse complement strand
ATATATATATATATATAGTCTATTATCTTACCAACGTCAAACTGAGAAGTTTCCCTAGCACTCAATGAACCAACACACAATAATATTGCCTAGCGCCTGTAAACTAGACTGTACCGGCTCGAGCGCGTGCGCTCAGACACTCGCTCCAGTCTGGCCACCTCTCATTATAACCAATTTGTTCCATTTTATTATTTTGTCGCTCGCCCAGTCTGGTCGTACCCTTATAGCATTTTAGTTTTCCTTGGTGAGTGGCAATTATTATTTCGTTTATTACAATGAGCCCACATTAACAAAATAAATGGCACGGCGCTCCGTACAGATTCGCTTTCTATATTATCTTAAAATAGAAACATTTACAAAATACTTGTAAGATTTGTGAAACGAAATAATATACATTGTTGCAAAAACATTCCACTAAAGAGCATAGATAAAATGGGTTAAGTAATATACATTGTTATAGAAACATTAAGAAAAGAGTAACATCTTTGTCCACTAAAGAGCATATCAATTTCCCATTTTCAAAGACCTCCATTATTTAGATGTATTATATATATGTAATATGCACATGTATGCTTATAGTTCAGAAACTATTGGTTTTATAAAAATTTATTCCGAACAAAAGATTTTTATTTTTAATAGAAGGGCCTACTATCACAGCTTTTTGAAATACAAAATAACATATCCATTGTAAAGTTGTAGTACAATTGAAAATTAATATATTTTATTTGGAATATGTTTATAGAAACCATAGTCTCTGCGCCATAAGCAAGTTTATACATTATATATTTTTATGGAGCTCTTCGAAAATTTGAGATTGTTACACTCTTAGGCGGACCGATAGATATGTTCCTCTTTTTTTTCCTACGTTTCTGTAACAGTGTATATTATTTTATGTATACTCTTCGGTGGAGTGTTTCTGAAACAATGTATATCATTTCATTTCACAAATCTTAGGGACAGCTGCAGATAACGTGACTTGATGTATGAATATATTAATATTGTTTTAGTAACTAGCTTTTATCGTTCTTCCTACCAAATTCATAGTATAGTTTCTATATAACCGTACTTATTGGATAATGGGACAAACCGGTACACAAATGATTAATTATAAGCCTAAATTTATTTATTAACTTCAGCCTGAAACGAACCAGTGTCCCCTAGAGCTATAACACTCGGTCAAAGAAACGGACTTTGTGTTTACAGAGAGAGATAAAAGTTAAACGTAAATAGCTATTATGTAGTTCCGACCGTTGATTGCGTAAATATGGGTGTGTTTTACCATAAAAACCGGCAATATATGGTGAGTCATAGAGAGAATTTTATAGTGCGGCTTAAAACTTCAGTGCTACGCGTCAATCTGTGCTATCCGCTGCTTACATAACTTTACGAACACAACATGAGGTGATTTTTTAAAATAATAAAATGCATGATCATTTTCCGGAGAGAGGGCGAAACACAAACCCCACCACGCTCGGGTGAGATTTGAACCCCGACCTTCCCCTGAAGGCAATGCGCGTCTGACACCTTAGAACCCCCGGCCACCACTGCATATACTGCACTTTACCCACCATCGATCGACCCTGTAAATGGTAATAGTGCTAATAGAGATTGAACAACTAATAAATAGCCCATACAGGTGTTTACGCGGACTAAGACATCAGTCTCATCTGGTCTGGTTGGCCAGTTACGGGGAGGTCGTAGCTCGAGTCCAGGTCGAATGTGCTAAGAGTGTTTATCCGCCATTGTTATAGCTACGAGAATGTGCGTACAATCCTTTAAAAAAAATTCTACCTCGTCCCTATTCTAGCATAACCCGGACGGGTAGTAGTAGGACGAGGGAGAAAATTAAATTCTAATTCCGATTTGTTTTTTAAATATCGGATTTATAATCAGATATTTTCTCGAATCCTATCGGATCAAATTCTAAGGTAATTCTAGATCGAGTTCAAGGGTTATATTCCTACTGGTAACCGAAGTTGTTTATTTAATCTCGAACCTGATTATAAAGAAAAAGTAACTGCAGTCCAAATAATAAACGAGTAATGACATCACGCGATTGTTACCCGAGCCCTCGGACGTCGGTTACTTACCAGAGAGTCTCACCAGGACTTTGATAAGGAATAACAATGAGGGGAAGACCGCTAAAATATCAGCATTGCAGGAAACCACTACTTATATGTAAGGTACTTATAAATAGAGCGAACAATGACCTTGGCGTGGCAGTATAAATGGCATAAAGTTACATGTAATGTACAGTAGCCCCATGGCTTCTTTGGTGCTGACTGACAGCTTTGAAATGTTACCAGACCAAATTATGTATCCCTACGCCGAACCATATGATCTGCAAAAAACATGTGTTTAGCAGCTGTCACTTCTGACAGTCAAAATCTAGGTAAATATATAAATGTTGACTGTCAGAAGTCAGGTGTGAACTGTCATTCAGCACCAAAGAAGCCATGGGGCTACTGTAAGTAGTCGTGTATACTTCATTCACGGTAGGAGTTTACCTCTGAAAGGTCTTTTTTCTTACCAATATCCTACTATATAATAGATTTCTGGTAGCGAAAAAAGTCCTTTCCCAGGTAAACTCCTACCGTGAACGAACTTTACGACCACTTGTTCCAGCACAGAGGTTATTTTCCGTGAGCGAGTGTGTATTGTGATGTCAAATAACCCATTTTGCACCTCCGGTTGAATTACCGTCATTCTTCCATGCACATCCCCTTCCCCCGAGGCTATTTTCCATGAGCGAGAGTGTGTATTGTGATGTCAATTTACCTACATTCCACATCCGGTTAATTTACAGTTATTCCCCACACACATCCCCCTCCCCCGAGGTTATTTTTCGTGAGCAGTGTATTGTGATGTCAATTAACAGTAATCATAATAATTTGTTTTTGACGTGCAATTAATCTGGTTAATAAAATAAGAAACAAGGTAGGATTTTCATTTTTCGGTTTAGAATCATGGTTATAAACGACTTTACAAAAAAAAATTGTATTGATAATGATGCACCAGCATTGGCAGTGGATGGGGAAAAGCCAGTGATAAATATTATTTTAAAAACCGCCCCTAATCGCACCCGGATGAAATTCAAATTTCAACCTCTTTGCCATCGGCAATCCAATCTGTTGTGGGCCTGTCATCTCAAACCACGTGGCCACCAGTGCGGGCAGCTAGTTGTAGTACAGTTGGCGGCCATCAACAACTTTCGGTAGAATAATTCTGGCAGAAGGGACAGATATTAAAACCGTACCTTACATAGTATATTCTTACAAATGGACAAATTGTAACCCCTTTTAGAAAATATAAACATATTTTTTTTGGACCAAAATTTATAACATTTAACAAAATTATTAGTGTTATTTAAAAGGTATCAATAAATAATATCTATCAAAAGTCACAACTGAAGATAAACTGACCTGACGTATGAACACATGAGAGTAGATCGAGTAACTGTTTATAACCCGTTCAGTGGCCGAACGGTTTAAGGCGTCACTCTTGTGTTAGACTGACCTGCTGATGACGGAGGAGATCGGGGTTCAAATCTCGGTCGGGTCTACTGAGGTTGGCTTTTCCTAATTGGTTTCCCACTCTCCTTCCACGTGAATGTTGGTAGATTAACTCTAAAATACTTCTTTCTTCATCCCCTACCCCATTAGAGTAATAACTGCTATATATGTGTATAACCTGAAGAGGTATTAAAAACCGGTGATAAAAAAAGTTTTATATATGTAGAATATGAAAATTGGGGTATATTAGTGTCCCATTGGTTAGTCCATGGCCCCCTAAAGGGCCCGGCGAAAGTTCAGGAAACACTGCTCTATCCTTCAAGTCATCGCGAAACGAGCGGCGGTTGCGACAGTTTGATAACCGGTTTTTTACACACGATCACGTGTTCCCGGTATCGGTCAGCACACACGCACGCGCGCACACACACACACGTGGACTGAGGCAGTCCCTCAAGAGTTGCTTAGATTTGTCCGGAAACACTAGAGAAGGACGATGTCAGCTATAGTAGTAGGATATTGATAGGGAAGATTACGAAAGTTACTTTAATTTTATTCATACTTCAAGTCATATGATATGAAGCTATATTTTTTTATTTGAGGGTATTCAACATGCAACTTCTAATATATCACGTGACATAAACTAACTTAGATCTAAAACAGACACAGCACCCAGTCCCCCGGCCATTATTTCATAACAGTTTACCAAATATACCTTTTTAAGTAGTGTAGGGAATCGAACCCAGGACTCTAAACTTAGTATGCAGACATGCTACCGACTGAGCTAAGGATGACATTCCGCATGTTACGCCATTTCTCCGTAAAGATTCAACGTATTTTCGAAAATTTTGCAAGAAATTTAACATTATTTATTTCCTCCTGATTTTTAAACACAATATTAATAACGACTTGAGCGCTAGTCATGTTGAGCTCGAACGCCGATGACGGGGAGATCGAGGTTCGAATCTAGGTCAGGTGAACTGGGAGTGGTTTTTCCTAAATGGTTTTCCACTCTGCCTCCAAGCAAATGCGGGTTCACTTCCTCTAATTCAACCTTCCCAATTCCCAATCAATTAGCGTAATTAGTACTTAAAGCGTATAACCCGAACGGGTAGTAAGACGCGGTGCTAAATAATAATAATAATAATAATAATAATAATAATAATGAAGAATTGAGTTTAACATTAAAACTATCGTTGTGTGTTGAGCGTCAATTTCTCTCATTATACTGTCAATTTGGGTCGTGTGTTGCTTGATTTTAGGTAAATGCACGAGCATCCGCCTGAAGAGAATGGGATGCCAATAATTATATATAGACATATACATAGCTAGATATATCTCTGGACTTTCCAAAACACAATTTCTCCATCAGTTTTATCATCTGCAAAAAAAACACGCTAATTTGTGTGAAGTCGTTATGCAATTTATTGTTTCTCTTCGGTGGCCGCGTGGTCTAACGCGCTACTCTCGCAGTACACTAGACTGCCGATGATGGGGAGATAGAGATTTGAAACTCGGTCGGGTGTACTGAGGTCCCTCCCCCTCAAATAGTTTTTCACCATTCCTTCCCGCAAATGCGGTTACACTTCCTCTATATAACCTTCCAAATCCCTAAAAGCATTAGCGTATAGCCCGAACGTGTAGTAAAACGCGGTGCTAAAAAAAACCAAAGAAATATACTTACCCGCTTCGGAGGTAGAATTATATAAGCGCTAAGGAATAAGTTACTCAAGCAACAAACTAGATTGCTGATGGCGAGGATATCGAGGTTCGAATCCCGGTGTCGGGTGTATTGAAGGTGGTTTTCCCTAAATGGTTTTCCAATTTGCCTCCAGACAAATGCGCGTATACTTCCTGTAAATTCTACCTTCCCCATCCCAAACTAACTAACATAATTAGTGCATAACATACGTATAGCATGACGTGTCCTTATAATTCCTTTTGAAACAAAAATCCGGCCAAATTCCGATAGGCCTATCTGAGAGCCGCTTTCTGTCATCGATTTTCTATTCAAACTTCAAAGGCATTCCGACCGTCCGCGCCAAAGCGGGTATCTGTTCGACGTCACCACATGTCACACTTCAAGTGAGCGACTAGCCTTGGAAACTATCTCCGCACAAGCATCGGATGTGATCCGTGCGCGTAGAGAGAAGTACCCGGGCTGTCCACGATGGCTATTGTGCCAGGTCATCTGTCTGGTTAAAGAAACACTGGTCACATTCAGTCCAGGACCGCCATAAAGAGTTCGTTGTGAGACCGTTTGTCAAGAACATTCTATTTTTGAAATGTTCAATACATGTATATACCTAAATGTTGACTGTCAGAAGTCAGCTCTAAGCTGTCAGTCCCCACCAAAGAAGCCATGGGGCTACTATACCTATTCTTAAATTTGGTTTAGGGGCTACTAGATAATTATAAGCATAAGTGGTGATGAGTAGGCCTAACGAATTACCTGTTGTGTGTGGTGACAACATGGAGAAATGAATAGGTCTAAAGTGTCTCCTGCTTAATGCTTGTGTTATGGTGGTTACAAATAATTTTTATTTTTTATTGGAAGCCCGTTATTTGAAAATGGAAGACCTATATTCTCAGTGGAAATAAAAATATTAATATTGTAGGCCTATGTATATTCTTAGTCAGTTTGATTAATAATGCAAAGACAAATTATACAGTAAGACTTATTATTATTATTATTATTAGCACCGCGTCTTACTACCCGTTCGGGTTATACGCACTTACGCTAATGTGTAATTGTAGGGTGATTGGGGGATGAAATGGAGGACCTACAGTTTAACGTGGAATCCGAACCACGGTGGAGGCCTGGCATTCCCCACATTCACAAGATGTCTTGTCAGAGGTGAAGGAAGGGTTTGGTAATCAGATAAATCTGTGCCGGGACCGAGAATTGAACCCCGGCCGCCAGCACAGAAGTCCGACACCTTACCCCTAGACCGCCAGGTCACCCAGTAAGACTTAATCGACAAGGAGGTATTATTGGAAGTTTTTGATTAAAAACATTATCACTATGTCTTACTAACTGCTCAGGTTATGCTCATACATTAATAATTACCCTAATGGGGTGGGGATGAGGAAGGAAGTGTAATATGCTAGCATTTAGGTGGGAGAGGGGAAAACCATTTAGGAAAAACCACCCTCTGTAGACCCGACCGGACTTCGAACCTCGATCTCCACCTAATCAACAGGCCAGTCCAACACAACTTGTGAATTTGGGGAATGCCAGGCCTCCACCGTGGTTCGGATCCCACGTTAAAACTGTATGCCCTCCATTTCATCTCACGGTCACCCTACCATTACACATTAACGTAAGTGCGTATAGCCCGAACAGGTAGTAAGACGCGGTGATAATAATAATAATAATAATAATAATAATAATAATAATAATAACAGGCCAGTCCAACACATGAGTGAAGAAGGAGATACATTTTTAATTAATAAATCAAATAAAGCATACCCGTATTTCTACAATGTTCAATGTTGGTGGACAAAAGTTGGATTCCTATAAAAATCTGGGCTTAAAATCCAAAAATCCCTCATAATTTTTTTTATATGTCAACAATTATTAGGAATATTATTTACCCTCCTCTGTCCCAAAAATAGGTTGCCGTGATTTGATGTTAACACTTAATTTCTGTGCAGAAGCTGATGCCTAAAGAGGGTTGTCAATTAACAAAGTTAAAATGCATAATATTTAAATTTTAGTGGCCTCTTATTGGTGGTCGTGTCGAGTCTGGTATGTTGGTGACAGGGAGGTAGAGATTATAATCTTGGCTAAGTGTACAAAGGGTGTACTTTCCAAAAACTGTTTCCCACTTTCCCCCTTTTGCAGTTTTAACCATATTCATTCTTACCCCACTATCATAATTAAAATGAGTATGGTGGACAAAAAGTCTAGAACAGGGATCGGCAAAAGGTTTATATCGCATCAATTTTCAGTTGATTGAGTAATAAAACTAGTCATGAAAAGGTAATCTCACCTTGCATTATTCCACTATGTTACAGCTTATAAGATAAAGCCATGGTGTAATCAGTCAAGGTAAGGCTGACACCTATCATGGTAAACGGAGTGGACATTTTATTTATTTTGTGTATTTTTTATAAAGGTGGGGATATAAGTGTTGGAGAAAATATTGAATTTATGGAATAAATAAAAGATTTATAGAGATAAAAAAGAGTTATAAGCAGAGTGGAGAAACGAAGGGTGATCGCAGCAGCTTTGGTAAATGTAAAATACGATCGAGTTCCAAAAAAGATTGCCTACCACTGGTCTTGGGTGTCACGCTTGTGTTGAACTGGCCTGCTGATAAAGGAGAGGTTAGGGTTCGAATACTGGTTGACTGGAACTTCTAAGGGTGTTTTTTTCCCTAAAAGAGCTTTCACTCTCTTTCAAAGAAAATGTAGGGAAGACTACCACTCAAATACTTGATTCCTCATTACTTCCCTATTTAAGTATGAATGCATAATATATCTGTATAACCTGAACAGGTAGTAAGATTCAATGACAAAAAAATGTGTATAGCCTGGATAGGAAGTATAAGACACAGCATTTAAAAAAAACCTTTGAATTCTTTCATCTACAAACAAATTCTTAACTGAAAATCTCTAAGTAGGAAAGATTCAGCTTAACTAATCTAGAAAATTACACCAGATTGCAATTAGTTTAGCATAATGTAGCCTACTATTAAAAAAAACCAAAGCGTCAACCTGCAAGCGGGCTATACTAACCAAGTGGCGGCGTTATGTTGGCGAAGATAGTGTCAACATATGCTAATAGTCTGATGCCATATTGTAGTGTCAGCACACTGAACCCTTCTGCCATTAATCTTAGTTTTCAACTCTGCAAGGAGTAGGCCTACCATAAATAAATAGCTCTCCTAAAATTAGAATAATTAAATATAGCGAGTTAGCATTTATAATATACTTTATAAAATGTTCAGTTTGCATTTCTTTTTGTGGATCCTTAGTACATTTAGAATGCTACCCTATTTTACCATGAGTTTTGTTTTAATTTATTTTGAGCACTTATCAAGATATGTTTTAAAGAATGATATAAGTTAAACCCAAGCACAGTAGCATTATAGGATGTATTTTACCTTAATTTTAACGTATTATTATCAGCTTTGATTGTCCAATTGATCATCTTAATTACCTTAATAGGGATTTGGCTAACTTAAAATACAAAATAAACACTCCATAATTTAGGGTTTTATTTCTACATCTCACAACAGAAAAATAATAAGCTAAAATAAAACATTAAGGCTATTTGGCAAAGAATATTAGCCTAATATATTTTTAAAGACACAATAATTACATGTTAAATGCCATTGTTGGAATTAATTTATTTAAAAGTCATAAGTATGATCAAACTCCTTAGAATTTGTATAGCAGTTGCTTCTTATTAATGTTCTTTATCAACAGGTCGGACTAACTTGATAAAATTAATAAATGGCATGTTCTTGTCAATAAGGCTCAACAATGATACATAATCAATTGTTTGAATGGATGGTAATACGTTAAAAACAAAAGCACGTGGATCTTTCATATCTCATAAGAAATTTGGCCGCCAAAACCGGCATTCGTGGGCGTTACGTAACATATAAATATAAACATAGACACATGAGTAAAACGTAATCTTATATGAGTTCGCGAATATTATATTCTTAAGTTTTTTAAGACGTAAGATATACATAGCAATTAAATTGATAATGCAAATATTAAATTTTTAATGATGACCTTCAAGAATTAAGAACAAAATATTATGACAAGTAGACTTATAAAAAAACCTACCTATAAATACTATAGTACACCAACACTGGTCAAGTTATTTATCATAACCAATGTAATGTAAATAACAAAGCAAATCACTGGACAAAGATTACTTACCGAGCATCAAAATAGTAGTTAAATACGTGAAAGTGTTTTTAGAGAAACAAGCTAAAATAAGCCTATCATACAAAATAATTGAGGCAAGCAATACGTCAAGATGGCTACTCTGGCCACAAAACCGCGAAAAAACCTTTATTGATAATATATATTATGCAACACAAACAAACAGGGCCAACCTTCGACCAATTTATAGATAGTCATATCGATAAAAAAAAATGTTTATGGCACTTACTCAGGGACAACTGCACTTGATCGTTTGATTATTTAACTTTCAAATTTAAAGGGACACGACACACACCTAAAGCACGCGCACAACTAACGACACCTAGCGCAAGACGATTTAACTACTTTTGGAATTTTAGTCACTTTAAGAACTGAATTAAGGTATATTGTATGACTTTTTTCAAAATTTTAAAAGCGCCAGATATTTGTTTTAATAGAATTTAAGTATTTAGTTGCTAAAACCTCATATTTTAATATATTTTCACACAGAAATGTAATAACGACATTTGGCGGTAAATTCAAGCTTGAGATTTGTAAAACCTTTATTTATAAAAAAATATAAAATATTGACCAAATAATGATCAGGTTTATGTTAGCAAAAATAAATGTATATTTACTAAAAAGATCTGTTTTGCCTAATATCTTCAGGATTTTTTTATTTCTTATTAAGAGACACTTTTTTAAAAACTAAGATAAACCCTGAAATCTTGTTCAAAATTTAAAAAAACCAGGACTGCATTGAGACTAATTTTGACAAAGTAGTGGTTTTAAGTGTCTCAAACATCTATCTTTTTTTTGTGTGTGTACTTAATTTTGAGTCACATACTAGAATTAAAAGGATGGCGTAATAGAAAAATAAAACTAACACAATATAAGGATGGTTTACAAAATAAAAGAGGAATATACTTCATACTTTACATTGCTATCACTGGACTGATTAATAATGACCATTGACATTCAAGTTTACTTGCACCTGAGAGACAATACAATATGCACCTCAAAAAGCTATGGTTTTTTATTTGGAAGTTGAACGATTATGATTTTTTTTATATTGTTTTGCATATAAAAAAATTGAAGCAGTAAGTGAATAATATCGACAAAAGGGATTTAAAAGCTCATTTTTTGTTATGACTAGTGTGAAGATGTGGATTCTCTGCAGCATTATTATACCCACATTTCCAACACAGATCATAAACAATGAAGTGGATGTGTTAGATAATAATAATAATAAAAATGTCTCAATTTCACCAAATGTCATTCACTTTCCAACCTTGTCGCAATATATTTCTTTAATACATCATCAAACTACCAAAAGAAAATAAAGCCCCTAAATGTTATTACCTAAATTTAAGGATATGCTTTAGGGTGGATACAAAACATATTTTACAAAATTCCCCGACTTTTCCAGGTTTTCCAGGCAACATTTTCCAATTTTCCCTGACTACTTTTTTCTAGTTTAAAGGGTGGATGATAACTTGTTTTACTTATAATTGATCACATATTAAAAAAAGTTTGTATCTACTAAAAATAAACGATTTTATCAATTATTTTAACAATCAGAATGTTATTTTATTTAGGTATTATTAACTTTTATTTTAATGTTTGGTTGCAAAATTAATGGGATATTTTAGACATATTTTTTAATTTCGTAACGTTTCCTTATTTTTAGTTAAATTCCCTGGCATTTCCCTGTCATCCAAAAATTCCCTGACTTTTCCCTGTCTGTAGCCATGTTTATCTATGATTTGATAGGTATTGAAATTACCAGGATCAAATAATATTATATGACATCAAAATGTTTTTCTTTTAATCAGCTGTATACTCTATTTAGAGCTTTTTGTTACACCTCCCCTCCTTCTACGAGAATTTGTATTTGTTATAAAAATACACTTTTACACTATAAATAATGTCAACGTCACATCAAAATATTCAATTGCATTTATATGGTGGCATTCACACTGGGCAGCAACGTCATAGACTGTCAACGGCACGACCAACATTCTCGAGGAGAATATTTTGACATGACATGACAGTCCCGAGATTGTGTTGTTGCATCAGTGTACAGTGACGTTGTCTCTGTGCTTTTTCGATAACCTTTTAAAAATAGATGATGATCCCTTAGTTGAATGAGTATGTCAATATGAACAACTAAATGATTTGACCAGCAAGAAATACAGTGAATAGTGCTCTGCTTTGTTAAACCAAATAGAAAAGAAAATACAAACAATAAAATTGGTATTTTGACATTCTAAAATATTTGCAGAAGCCTATTTTGCCCTCTTACTATTCTTTGAACAATGTGTATAACATTCACACAAAGGCTTTTTAAATTTTAGCATCTTTCTCACCCACTCTCTTTATGGTTTGTTTTTCTCCGGCTTCTTCTTCAACAAGCAAAATCACAATCAATGCAAGTTGTTTGAGGTTAAACCTCAACAGGTTTGTAAAATCACACTGCTTCCGCAAAAATTTTCTGGAAATGTGACGTGACATTGATGTGTTGTATAGTGTGAACTGCGCAGAGGTTTGACGTAACACTACTATGATGTTATGTGACAATGACATTATGAATGGTGTGAATAGTACTTTATTTTTATAAAATAAAACAATTACCACGGCCTCGATAAGCAATTAAAATAGGAAAATGAAGGTGCAATATAAAGGACCCATTTTAGACATCACTCATTGTAACAAAAACTTCACACACAAATCATTATTTTCAATTACAAAATCTTTGTTTTGATGTATAGAAAAAAAAAGGGAAGCGGAATTTTCAAGGAAAATAAAGAAGCAGATAACATGATTTTATTCATATTTTCTCAAATAGAATCTTAAAGATAATACATGGTAATGTAACACTTTTATCGCCGGTCAGTTTTTCCAATACCACGCTTTCCAGAGAACAAATGCTTGGGCATTTTAGTTCCTATGAACCTATCACCTTCACCCTTCATTCCCTTCCTTGCAATCTTCTTCTTAAGGGCTTTATGGGCTATGTTTTGCAGTTTAGATTTCATCTGAAAATAAGAAAAATGATATGCAATGGAGCATTTAAAAACAAAAACTTATCTAGAATATACAGTTTGAATAGTTTTTTTGGACGATTTCTTGTAGACATGATTTTAAGGTATAAAACAAGGCCGTAGCCAGCCAATAATTTCAAAGTGGGTTTGGTGGGCACATCCCCCAATTGCTGGATGCTATAAAAAATTCTAAATGATAAACAGTTCTAGAATCTCTCTGAAGTGGGTTTATTTTCATGGTAGTCAGTCATATCATCTCATTTGTTTCCAACCTGTGACCGGGTTAGATAAGTAAAATACCTCCTCCATCTTCCTCTTTGCTTCCACTATTCTTTATCATTTATTGATTCCATTATTCTCATACCCTTCATTTATCCTGATAGGCAGCAGGCTTAACTTGCAATGTTTCACTATGGCATTTCTTATAAATAGGTCCATAATATAGTCCATCAAGACAAAGATTGCTACTTTACAAGCTAAACTAAGTATACATCACAAATAAATAGCCTATCCATTAGGAAAAATCTGTAATAGAATATCATGTATAGATCTAATTAACTCTATTTATCTATTTAGAATCTAATAGCCTAAAAAAACAATTGTACGCTAAAACATTTTCTAAATAATTTTAGTCCATAAATTTATACAAACATGCACAATATACCGGTAATGGTTTTTTAAAGCCAATAACAACAACAAAAATCTTCAAACTTCAATTTGGTTTCAATAATATTTTATATATTCAATTCGGGGTCACTTCAAATTGAAAAAATTAAACTTCATAGCCCCCTAATTATATATAAAATAAAGTATAGTGAAGAGAGACTTACTGCAACATCCTTGACTCCCATTTCATCACGAGGGGGACGAGACATGCTCCTGGAGCGATCTGAAGACTCCAAACGCATGCGTTTCATCGGAGGTCGAGATAACGACCTAATTTTGCTGCGGGTCCTTGTAAAGTGAGCCTGAAAATAACATAACAAAAATTAGTCATTTATAAACTTTTTTTTTTATTTTAAAATATTTAAAATCGGGTGAGTCGGTGTGCACTTCAGGAAAATAATAAACATGAGGTTGTTGAATGTAAACATTTGATTACTAATAATGTAAAAACAAGTTAACCCCGCAGTTCAGACAAGAACAAAAAGCGACGAGACTTTTCATATGATGAAGCCGCCTGTAACAGGGAGAGAACAAGATTTGTTTGTGTTCCTATTTAGTGTTTGCTTGGATTTTTCAACACAAATGAAATATCATTAAGCTGGAGAATTTGTAAAGTTTTAAATATATAGGAAGTTTTATTGCAACACATGCAAGATACATGGGAGATAAAGTCAAAAATAAAGAAAGGCCAAGACTGCTTTCAACAAGAGAACGCTTCTGACTAGCAAACTGGACCTGGAGAGGAGGAAAAAAGTGATCAAGAATTACAAATGGAACTTAAACACGGATCCTTGAAAAAAGGGAGAAAAATATTTGGAAAGTGTTAATATGTGGACATGCTGGAAAACTCAATTTGGACAAGGCGACGGACCCATTGAAAGACCCAACACCTGCTAATGATAATAATGAAGAGTATTATTTTTCTGATTCTATGCCCCCTTTACTATTTCCATCCCTTATTTGGCACCCAAAAACTCACATTCTCAGTGTCAGCCATGTCTACGCCAAGTTTCTCCATTTCCGTTCGAAGCTTGGTCACAGTGCGACCACGAGCCCTGGCAGGTGTTGTGCGGGGCACAACGGGCTTGGTTGAGCTCTTCACTACGGCCCCCTCTTGCTTCATGATAGCCTTCTTGTCTCGGATCTGGTGTGCCAGTTCTCGGATTTCCTTCAATGTTTCGTCCATTTCGATCTTGGGTATGGCGTAGTATCCTGCACCCTCCCTTAACGCTTCCTCGCGTTCTAGCTCTTCCAATTTCTACACAAAACCAAAACACAAAATATCAAAATAGACCAACATAGTAACTTGTTAATATAGATTTAAACTACAACTAAACAAGCATCATCATTTTTTATTGGTTTTCCTAGAAAACTAAATTTACTATATTTATAATTTTAAATTAATAAATTAAAAAACCTAAGGAAAACTTTTTATTTCTACTTTAGGTATTTAATGTGCACTTTCTGAACCAACTGATTATATCAGCACATGACTTACAAACTAACTTCAATCTAGAACAGACACAACACCCAGCTCCCGGCCGTTAATTCATCAGTTTGAAAGGGAACCCACACTTCACCAATGATTAATTTTTTTCAGCCATGTCAGAATCGAACTCGGAACCCTTAGCTTAGTAAACAAGATATGCTACTGACTGAGAAAATATGTAGGACTAATAATGTATCAGTCAACTTGGAAGTAAAACAAAGTTATTCGATCATTTAATTTAAACACCATAAAATTTTCAATAAATAGATTGAGCAGCCATTTTCCCGTTTTTGGTGAAAAAAGAAATGTTTATTTAAGAGAATCTTAATCGAGTTTAGATTTTTTTATTTACTTTTTATCTTGATAGTCTTGGAATGTCATCCATGATCAATGTAAATGCTTAATTCCACAGTTAGTTGATCAGTTCACAAAAAATTGACATCATTCTATCATGTCATAAATGTGTGTCAAACTTTTGAGTCGAAACACCTATACTTTTTGGATAAATTATTTTCCTGCTCAATTTTACTATTTTGTTGTTCAGTTCTAAAAAATTGCAGTTCTTGTTAAATTAGAAACTTTACACAAAAATAGTTGGGCAACAAAATTGTGTATTGTCTAACATATAAGAGTTTTGTATAAGATTGTAGTTAGTACCAAAAAAAAATTAAATAAAAGGAATATGCAGCTTTGGTTTTGCCATGTATTTTGAAAATCAATGACACTAGCCTATGTAGGTTACTAAAACATTAACCAAACAGTTTTGAAAAACTCTAAAATAATGTGGCTTTTAGGTCAAAAAAGATCAACACAAAAAAGAAAAAACAGTTTGAACCTTAATATAAATAAAGATTTTTAATGGGTTTCATTGAAACTAAAAATGGGCAAACGGTCTTTCGTTTTATAAGCTATATGGTGTTGCAATTTTAAAAGGCCTAGAAAAGGAACCAACCTTGAAAATATCCAGATCAATATAATCCGCAATGTTATGTCCGTCCCAAAGCTCTGGTATGATGTCGTACTTGTATTCTTCTGGCAAATCGTATTTTTTCTTGAGGTCTAGAACATAGTCATCGCCTTCTTCCATCTCAATGTCACGCTCCAACTTTCTCTTCAATCCTCTTGCAGCGGCCTCCTGCTTCTTTTTAACTACAGCCTCTATAAAAACAAACACATTATTTAGATTATTATTACTACTAGAATACAAAAATATAAAATCTTCTTATATATATAATAAATTATTTTATGATTATTTTAATGTATTTCAAAATATTTAACTAAATAAAATATTTTTAGCCACTTGGTGGTTGCATCAATGTAAAGAATTGGTTTCAGTCATGTTCAATCACATGGTTTAAATTCGTCGGTCGCCATTTTTAAGTTATATTCATTAGACCTTTTTTGCAGGTCTTGTTAATAATATTCTTTTAAGTGGAATAAAACGATAAATAAGTTTTGTGCCTGACCTCAAATATATAATATAAATAATATTGGCCTAAATTACCGTGGTTAGCTATCAAATTCATACATTACCCTATGTCTTAATTACAGCTATCCAAAGTGATAAGATTTCGACTGATGGTGTAGGGCTACATTAGGGACTATTTCTAGTAACTTTTTGAGCTGTCATCCAAGTAAACTAAGCTCATGAATGAATTATATACAGAATAGAAGAGTCTAAAAGAAATTCTTTATTCACCAGATAAGTCTTAACCCCTCTACAACTAAGTTAAGACCAGTGAAAGCAACTTTCTGCTCAGTATAATAATTCCTGAGGACGATGTTATAAGTGACATCAATATATAGTATTGAGAAATGTTTGAGTTTTTAAAATATGCATATTTGTGCGTGATATTCTACAAGTCTATCTTATTTATTTAATACATTATAACCAAAATGAGTGTCATACCTGGGATGCAAGGGGGCCTTTCTTTGTTATCTCTTTGTGTCGGCATGGCCACCCGAAGTCTATTCAATATGCCATCCACCTTCTTGCTTCTTAGTTTGATGTCTACTCTGTAAGACAAGAGTTGCTCACATGCCTATAGCACATGAGACAGAAACAAAGTTCAAGACAAGTTTATGATCCCGAATTGATTAAACAAAAAACATTTCCTGTTCAAGACTTGTAAATAAGTAAACTGTCTTATTATTTTGATTTTCAGCTACCATGATACTTCACTTTACATGTTGAGTAGGGTAAAAATGTATCATGTAATTTTGATCCGACCAAAACGTTAACATACTATCCAAATGTTTGCCCAGTTCTTCATAAATAGAACCAAGTAGCTGTTTAGTAAATACAGTTAAATCTTCCTTAACAAACACCTCTGAATAGTGGATTCTTCATAGAAGGCCTACTGTTCATATTCCATTTTATTTGCGTATTGTTCTGTGTATGATGCAACATGTACAGTAAGCTAAGTACAATATTTATTCACTTGTTTTGGTTATCATACAATAATGCACAATGCAGTGATTAGATTGTTAAAATTATATACTATTTCATAGTTTAAAAAAAATGACTTCACTCACTCTTACAGTATACATTTATTTGTATCAACCAATTTAAAAACAGAGGGCTCTACCAATAATACCAAGAAAAATAATGTTGTTGAACCTATCTATATTCAAAAATCTCTACCTCTGTTTTGACCTCCATGACACCATCTTCTGTGAGTGTGCTCATTTCCATCAGTGGCACTTTATCTGCTTCCAGTGTTGCCAGGGCAGCACGCCTTTCCGGAGTTAGGTCTGCCAACTTCACCACATCGGTCTTGTTCAGCACAACAATCAATGGCTATACAAGTGAAAAAAAAACCCAGCATAAAAAGTTTTAATCCACGATAGCCTTGATAAGGATTGTTGATGAGCAAATAAATAACATGAGTATAAGTCTGGGTGGAGTAAAGATGAGGAACGTACAGTATGTAAAATATCTTGGAGGTGTGATTTGAGGCAAATGGTAGGAGTAGAGTGGATCTAATAGAGGGCAGCAGGGGGAGATGTTCTATAAGTGTGCAAGAGACATGCAATGGAGAAGAGAAGTGTAACAAAGTGCTATATAGGGGGTACTTTGTGACCATATTCACATACCACAGAAACATGGATGTAAGAGAGACCAGGAAAATGGAGGTCATGGGAATTAAGTTTTTGGGATGCTTGCTAGCTGTTACAAGGAGAAACAGGATTAGGAATAAAGTTGTCCGGGCAAGAGTTGGGTACAGGGAGTACATAAGATAGTGGAGGAAGCAAGGGTGAGATGGTACGTGCATGTAATGAGGATCGAAAAGGAAAGGATCCCAAAGAGAATGATGAAGATGAAGTTTGTAAGAAAATGACTGCAGGAGAAACTAAGAAAGAAATGGGAGGACCAGTTAAGACAAGAGTGCAATTTAGAGAAAAATAGCAGATAGAAAAAAATAGGTGTGGGGGCATTATATCAAACTGATCCAGCACCAAGCTGGAAATTACTCATGATTATGAGAATAAGCCTCATCTTGCTAAGCTGTTTTTCCCCAAGGGTTGCTTTTGAGACTTTATTTGTTTACATTCTTCAAGCGTCAAAGTTTCATAGTCTTATAATGTCATTAAAATGATCCAAATTAATGATATATTATGCTTTCATACAACTTAGTCCTAGCAAGACGTGAAAAAAGATTAGATATGAGAAATTGGACATCACTATGAGTGAAATATGCAGACGGTAATAGCAATGATAGATTACATTAAATGCCTGTAAAAAAAAGGTATATAACAATAGAAAATATATTTATATATTTAGCACCGCGTCTTACTACCCGTTCGGGTTATACGCTTTAAGTACTAACTACGCTAATGGATTAGGAATTGGGAAGGTTGAATTAGAGGAAGGGAACCCACATTTGCGTTGAGGGAGAGTGGAAAACCATTTAGGAAAAACCACCCTCAGTTCACCCGACCGAGATTCGAACCTTGATCTCCCCGTCCTCAGCAGTCGGGCTCAACACGACAAGCGCGTTAGCCAACTACGCCACCGAGGCGGGTAGTAGAAAACATACAATTAGTTATAAGGTGCTTTCAGAGTCAGACTATAAAAGTGAAATGACAATTGTTCTTAGCTGCGTAGAGATTAACATGTAGGAGTCAATTGTCGTAATTTGAATAAGCTTCATATCCTTGACTCTTACTCACAAGTTATAACAAAAAATAATAGCCTAAGCAAATAAAAAAAATAGTCTTACCTTGTTTGTAAATAGTGGTTTAATACTCTCAAACAGCTTAACCTATAAAAAGGAAAGAAAATGTTTTTGTTTTCTGACTATTTTGTTTTAAAAACACACAATAAAACTTAATGGCATGAGCTAGCAAGCTATTAGAGATGATAGTGCCAACATTTGCGGATAGAGGGTGTCATGTGGTCAGCAAAACGAGCCCTACAGCAGTTAATCTCAGTTTTTAAGACCAGTGCTGCTACTTATATATTCAAGTAGCTACTCGTTTGTCCTCACAAGGCTGAGTTTGACCCCATTACAGAACCATGGCATCACATATAACTTATTCTTGTGTAGATTTTTTTTCTCACCACATTACGATCCCGGTGTATAAATAATTTTTTTTTTTCATGTGAGGTTGGATGTATGAAAACAGGAGAAAATATCTGATTCAAGACTCAGATAAGTAAAAAAAAATTGTTTTTAAAGTTTGATTGTAATATGTTTTATAACTTTAACACATCTTATTGGTGCCTTAGACTCACTATAAGTATATGCCAAACTTAACCAGATGCCAGGACATTAATTTAAATCTTAGCTGAATGTATTAACATTATAATAAATGTATTTTAACAAAAAAAAAATTTTAGCATTTATTTATATTTTGTATTATTCTGTTAGATTATTATTTCCTCTTAGGTTCATAATTTTTCCCAAAATTCAGATTCATAAAATAGTATATTCGAGCCAACTCTTATTTTAACCAAACTATTCTAAAAGTAGTGTATGGTTGTCGGGACATGCCTGCTGCTCAATGCTGTGACCACATTGCTCCGATAGGTCCATTATATATAGAACAGCCGAGCGGAGGTGGGCCAAAGCTGTCACTGCCTGCATCTCGATGACGTTGCGGTCTTCCAACGGGTGGTCTAATATACCAGGGGTGTCGATCACCTGCCATCGTAGGTACTTGTAGTCCATGTGGCCGACATACAAAGATTTTGTAGTGAATGCGTATGGTTGCACCTCTACATCTGCTCGTGTGATCTAGACAATTGGTATGAACAAGCCTTCAAACATATTTTTTATATATATATATATATATATATATATAGTGTGTGGTAAAAATTCCTTTAGTTATCAATTTATAATATTTTATTATATATTTAAGAAGGTACATTAAAGGGTTGGAAACTAATAAAAAGAACAAGTATAATATTAATTTTACAATGAAAAGAGGAGCACAGCGCTTTGCATTGCTGCCATTGGACGTAAAGGTCGGGGGATTGGGTGGTAACGATCGATTGTCTTCAAGAGGCAACCATTACCTCTTTGTCCAATTGCAGCAAAGTAAAGTGTGAACTGTGTTCTTTACATTGTAGAAGCCATATTATGTCTGTTCCTTTTGTGTGTTTCTATCCACCTTTCCTGTAACTTCTTCCAAATATAATACAATTACCTTATAAAGCGAAAAGAGGCTTTCCTTACAGAGATATGTCATTGTATAAATAAATAATGTTTACCTCTTGAAGAAAATTGATTGTCACCACTCAATCCTTTGACCTAGGTTTCTTTCTACCAGAACTCATCAAGGAGTGTGAAATGCACAATGTAATTTCCTAATAGAAGGGTTTGATAATCGGGGGGAGCAGGTAAAGACTGATAAGACAGGAACATGTAATAGTAGAACTAGCATTAAGGTCATATTATTAATATTTTACAAATAATTAGTTGACAGATGATAGATATTTAAGCATAGAAATAAAACCCAGAATAATTTCTACAGTCAATTAAATGATGATTTTTTTTAAGCCCATTCCTAAGTAAATTATTATTATTAGCACCGCCTCTTACTACCCATTCGGATTGTACGCAATTACGCTAATGTGTAATGGTAGGGTGATTGTGAGATGAAATGGAGGACCTACAGTTAAACTTGAAATCCGAACCACGATGGAAGCCTGGCATTCCCATTCCTAAGTAAACTTTGTCCAAATTTTAATATCGTACTTATGTACCTTGTTAATGAAGCTCGACTTGCCAACATTAGGGAAGCCGCAGATGATGATAGTGCGAGTGTAAGGGTCTATGGACGGAAGACGTGCTAAATGTTGACGAACTTGCTCCAAGTACTGCAAGTTTGGGCCTTGCCTCTTCATAATGGTTGCCATTCTAAGATCAGAACAATTTAATGTATTTTTAACAGGAAGAGAATAGAAAAAAAAGTACAATGAAATAATCACTAAAAAATATAGCTAATTTTTATAAGCAGAATGGCATCCAATAAATATCTTCATCTTAATAAATAAATAATACACTCACAATTAAAATAGTTCGTGGATTATTATTCAAAGTTTGAAAGGAATCCTTGTTTAAATAATGTAAAACAACGTATTTCTATATATCGCATCTTTGTCTCTAAGAGGATTTCGCTATTGCCAATAGCTTTCGTTGAAAGAGGGCCGAGACAATAATCGGCCGATCACATTAAACTCTCAGATAAAATAATAAAGAGCTTGTGCACATAAATAAAAATAAAGTATTACCACCAAAATTAAGAAAATTAATTTGTTCCTCTAGATTTTTCTCAGGTTTACATTAAAATGCAATAATATATACTGGAGCATTTCAATGTAGTTAATTTGTTATCAGCCTACTAATTAATATAGATTATCCATTTCTGAAGGAGCCTGAATTGGATTCTAAATCAGAAAATAGAAAAATATAGAAGTCAATGGCTTCGTGTACGGACTCCCCAGCCCTGCTATAGATAATATTTTAAATAAATATTTTAGACATTAAATTTTTTTAATTGGCTTGACTTTACATAGTGTTAATAGCTGTACACACCTCAAGCTAAACTTTAAGTTTATACAAATGTATCAAAAAAACAGTCAAATTACATTTTTAAAGTAACATGAAGTGTGTCATACTATAGGCATTTAAGAATAATTAACCAACTTACCTTCCTAATGCTGCTTTCTTCAACTGTTTGCACCGGTACAAGGAATCACCGAATTTGAGAAGTCGTACATAATCCTTTGAAACACTGGAAAGTAAAGAAAGAACGGGTATATTATAAGGGAACAAACAAGTTGAATAATTAAATTGGTTTGATTCTTGGAGTAGACACGGCTGAGTAGTTAATTTATTGATTTACTAACTATGTATAAAGCCAGCAAAGGACGAATTTTGGATAGTTCAATGGTAGAGCATTGGTGCATTAAGCCAAGAGTCCCGGGTTTGATTCCAGTGTCCAGATGCCCTTTTTCAAATTTACAAATATGATACTTGATATGACTATACATCCTAAATCAAGGTTGATATCTCAAGCTTCATTATTATGTACAATTATTTGTACAAGCATTAGCTTTTTTTTAAGTAACTTCTAGTTGCTTTTAGATTACTACCAAATAAATAGCATGCCCTTTGTAGCCGAGTCGCAGATGTAAATGTAACTACCAAGATAAGAATGAACTTTAAAAGCTCACAAAAGCACAATTGTTGCATGTGTATATATACCCCTTAGCCATGGTATCTACTAAACTGGACCAATGAAATCCCCGACCTTTTTCCTGATTTCCCCTGATCATTTACTAAAATTCCCGACTAAAAAGTATGTCACTTCCTTCTAACTCGCCGCCCCCCTCCACCCTCGTTTTTCTATTAATAATTTTTTAAATAATAATAATAAGTTTTAAAATTTTAATAAAAATTGTTTACTAGGAATTAAAAATATATTACACAGCTACAAACAAAAATATGACATAATTTAATGATTATTATATTTCATATTTTGAGTAAATTATCATTTTCCCGGATTTTTTTATTAATTTACCAAATTCCCGACTTATTCCCGTTTTTTCCCGATCACTTCAAATTCCCGGCTAATTCCCGTTTTCCCTGATTTTCCCGATTTAAGTAACTTCTAGTTGCTTTTAGATTACTACCAAATAAATAGCATGCCCTTTGTAGCCGAGTCGCAGATGTAAATGTAACTACCAAGATAAGAATGAACTTTAAAAGCTCACAAAAGCACAATTGTTGCATGTGTATATATACCCCTTAGCCATGGTATCTACTAAACTGGACCAATGAAATCCCCGACCTTTTTCCTGATTTCCCCTGATCATTTACTAAAATTCCCGACTAAAAAGTATGTCACTTCCTTCTAACTCGCCGCCCCCCTCCACCCTCGTTTTTCTATTAATAATTTTTTAAATAATAATAATAAGTTTTAAAATTTTAATAAAAATTGTTTACTAGGAATTAAAAATATATTACACAGCTACAAACAAAAATATGACATAATTTAATGATTATTATATTTCATATTTTGAGTAAATTATCATTTTCCCGGATTTTTTTATTAATTTACCAAATTCCCGACTTATTCCCGTTTTTTCCCGATCACTTCAAATTCCCGGCTAATTCCCGTTTTCCCTGATTTTCCCGAATGCCTTAGCCCTTGTTCTTAGATGAACTTTTTTTTAATAAGAGCTCATCCAATGAAGTTAAATCAAGACTGAAAAAACAAAACAACTTACTTGTCTACAAGATGTCTCGCTGTGTTAAGCTGCCCCAACGCAAGCTTGTAGTGATCCTTGTCATACAGGACATTCATCAGGTCAGCATAAAAAGGATGAATGTCCTAAGAGTTAAAACAAAAGGGTGTCATGAATAATGTTTATTACAAAAACAACTTTGGAGGTATCTAGTTTTATTTACTCTTTGCTGGTAATGAACAAAGGATGTAAAAAAAAAAATCCACTGTTCAGCTCCAACTCCAACTCTTGACAGCTTTAGAAATGGTGAATGTCCCCATATTAATTACAGGAGTGTGGAGTCCGAGTCAATAAAAAATGTACCAACTCAAGACTCCTGCTTCAAAATAAAAACTTTTATTATATTATATTATAATATTTTATACTTTTTTTTAGCATTTAGGAGCGAAATTTGTATTGACAAATTTATTCAAAGTATAGTATATTAAGTGCAGTACATTTTTCATTGCTAATTAATATACCTTAGGCATTTATGAAGGAGTCGGTCAGTAGAAAAATAAAGGACTCTGAGTTGAAGGCGTGGTGTATCGACCCCAGAGTCCTAATAAACTTACTACAGTAAAATGCTCCCGTAGAGATTACTTCATGGGAAGCTTCTCTGGCATTGTGAATGAAAATTTAAATTAACGTGTCAATAGAATTTACAAATATTGTTCATAAGGGATAAAAACAATATAAAATTAAAATCTATCAATACTTAACCTGGTTTTCAAGTTTGTTTCCTTCCTTATTATTAGGAAGTGAATTCTTGGGTGCAAAAAATGTTTAAAATAGGCAGGCAAATAGGCATTAAATTATTATTATTATTATTATTAGCACAGCGTCTTACTACCCGTTCAGGTTACACATACTTAAAGCTAATGTGTAATGGTAGGGTGATTGTGAGATGAAATGGAGGATCTACAGATCAACGTGGAATCCGAACCACGGTGTAAGCCTGGCATTCCCCACATTCACAAGTTGTGATTAATACATGTCTTGTCAGAGGTGAAGGAAGGGTTTGGTAATCAGATACATGTGTGCCGGGACCGAGGATTAAACCCCGGACCCCCAGCACAGAAGTCCGACACCTTACCCCTAGACCACCAGGTACAAATAATAGGCATTAAAAATATGGGATTTAGACACAATCATAGGCAATGTAAAATTGATTTTACTACCTACAAACCAATTCACAAAGACTTTTTTTTTAGCACCAACGCCTCACTGCTCGTTCGGGCTGTATGCACATTTTGTAGTAATTACGCTAATATGTTAGGGGTTAGGAAGGTGGAATTTAGAGGGTATCATACGCTGTTATCACCAGATAATTTCTATATTTTCAGATAGAATGCTTAGTTTGAAAAGCCAAGTTCTACTTCACACAATGCCAAGAGACAAAATTTACAATTGTTGTTTCTGAAGGAGTTGAACTTTTCTCCTGCAACGTCATTCTGTTTCTTTCCAAGATGTATGTCACTGCTCCTACTGTCCTCTACCCAATTTACGCTTATTGGAAGCTATTTATTATTATTATTATTATTATTATTATTATTATTATTATTAGCACTGCGTCTTACTACCCGTTCGGGTTGTACGCACTTACGCTATCGCTAATGTGTAATGGTAGGGTGATTGTGAGATGAAATGAAGGACCTACAGTTTAACGCGGAATCCGAACCACGGTGGAGACCTGGAAGCTATTTAACATGTGCAAATTTTCAAACCTAATCCAAACAAGTATGCAACTTACAATTTCTAAGAAACTAGACTTTCCTTTTCAGCAGAAAATCCTTACCGTATGAAAAAATGAGAGGCTAAAAGCAAAGTAGGCACATTAAGGCGTTTATTTATAAAATAGGCAAACACAAACCAAATAGGCAAATATAGGCACTATGAAATTAACACAATGTACTCAGTAGTGTATCCATAGAGGGGGGTTTGAGCCCCCACCCCTTACTTTAGTTTGGGGATGCCCTAAGACCTAAGCAAATTCGAAGAGAAAGTGAAATTGGGGGGTGGGAGTGGGGCGAGGTGGGGTTATGACCAGTTAAACACTGTGAACAAAGAAAATATTAAGTGATCAGAAAGTCTCTATATCAATCACAAAATGTATTTATTTCATAGGAGTGGACTATCTTTCATGGAACGGAAGTGGGATATCTTCACGCTCTGAAAATATTATTCTTTGGAGAATAGGATTAACCCCTCCCTCTTTTTTTTGGTACCAGCGTTTTATCGTAAGATTATTGTTTACAACACTTACCAATATTTTTTTTCTATGCACATTTACCTATTATAAATAATCCAGTTATTTTTGTGACAGTAAGCCTTTATGATGAGTAAGCCAACTTTACTCTATTATTTTGTTAGATTAACATGTTTACAATAGTAAAAATATAAATTATCAAGTTAACAAATATCAATAAGAAACCTGCCAAAAAATCTTCTAGGTGTATATAATGGTAAAAAAAATTGCCTCCAGCGGTTGGTGTGACCTCCGTCCCAAACCCTCCTTGAAGCCCCCCCCCACTTCACAATCCTGTGTACACTACTGATTGTACTTGTAATAACATGAAATGCAAACATAGGTACCTCAAATGCCTATGTTTTACGATCAAGAAAAAGAAAAGGCAAATAGACCAAATACGGGTCCTACTTAGGTATCACTTACATTTCATTATTTTACTCTCTATATCTACATTATTAACATAATAATTCCTAGGTCATTAGCCAACAATTCATTTTTTATCATCGATAAGTAAGAAAGAAAAATACTTACATCCAATTTAGGAAAATCTTGAATAATCTGAGAAAGCCTGTCGTGAAAATTCTGCTGTGTGAATTTCACTTTGCGCATGTAAAACTGTCTTATTCTTGATATCTTGTAGTGCTTGTGAATCACGGTTGGTGTTTTCCTTTGAGTTTTTGACAGTATAATGTCGATAAAATCCTGTAACAATGAACAATACTCTACTGCTCAGTGCACTGTAGACTACAAAATGGAATAAAAGTCTTTCAGCTCAAAATAATAGTACCATTTTAAAACTGTAGGCCCTATAGTTAATAATGTTATCATTCAGTTAATTTAAAATATGAGATAAGCCTATATGTATAACCAGGTTAGGAAAGGTTTGGAAGTCAAATTTCAAACAACCATGGGCCTACTGGTAGGCATTACCCATATCCAATTACATTAATGGGATAGGGATGAATACAAATTTTAGAGCAGGAGTTCTCAACCGGGATGTTAGGGGGGGGAAATTAAGACCACAGACTAAAAATGTGTAAAAAAAACATGTTTTCTTCAAATTACAATATTTCAGACTTTTCATAAACAATTTGTTTAGTTTGACGCACTGTACTTGCTAGACGATAATTTAATTTAATTGTAAAGCTCTACAGTAAACATAATCAAAGTAGTATGTATTTGTGTACTAATATATAAAAAAAAAGTGTTTTCAATATCATATGTATATTATTTAGAATGCGACTTTTGAGTTGGGCAATCTTGGAGGGAGAAAATGACATTCTGACATGTGGTGAAAAGGTTGATGTCACCAAAAAGGTTGAGACCTACAGTTTTAGAGGATACATTTGAATGTCAATTTTATGTCTCTTATGTAATAGAAATTGTAGCATTTGTAATTAATATTGGGAATGGTTATAGTTATAAAATGGTGTTTTTGTTATAAAATGGTGTTTTTGTTATAAAATTTGTCAATTAACATTTAAGGTAAGATAATTATTAAAACTTTAGCAGATTTAGTCCAGCAGTGTTTATTATAGGTAAGCCTACCCTTCGTTTACCTTGAAAGGTAACAACCTTACCTTGTATTATTCCACTATGGTTTAGATTATGATAAAGGTCTTCTTTAAATTGAAAAATGACACCTAGACACAGGAATCGAACCAAGGACTTTTAGCTTTGTACACAAAAGTCTTAACCACTGAGCTATCCAGGAATTGTCCCATGCCCAGGGGCCAGGGTCATCCTTCACTCATATTTTAAGGCAAAGTCTGTGATAGACATGCAGAAATCGTCGGCTACATATGTGTAATCAATTAGGATCACGAGCTATCGGACAATGCAACCATCTTAGACTCAGTGAGGCTTTATACTTCCAAATCTACACAGACAACTGTACAAATGTGCTTATCATGATGAATTAAATAGCAAAGCTATTATATTTTATGATTATGTTTATAGCCACGTCTAAATATTATATTCTTTAAATTTAAAAATGACACCTGAACATGGGAATTAAACCTGGGACCTTGACTTCTACCTTTCTGGGTAAGCTGTGTGTACATGTTACACTGTTAAAACTAAGCCCCGTATGTGGGTTTTTTAACTAAAATTAAATATATGATTATATTTAATCTTCTCGGAGCAAGGTTCTGGTAAGATTTTACAAAAATTAAACACATCTTCTCCTGAATTAGATAATTTAATTAATTATGTTCCTAAGATAGCACTGAAAAAGTTATATTATGTATTCGTAATATCAGCTTAGGTTAGCAATGAGTGTCATACCAAATTAAATTAACCTATAGGCCTCACAATTAGTTCATTTCCTATCATAATGCAAACAATACTACAAATATAGTTATACCTTAGCTGGTGGAACCACCATTATTTTCTTAAAGTTATACAAAGCCATTATAGTTTGTTGATTTTTTCCTTTGGTGTGAAAAATATATTATATCTTGATTTAAAACGTATTCACACACACGTGCATGATGTCAACACGTAGGGGGGGAAATGAGGATTGGGGAATATCGTTACTCCCTTATGAAGGAATGCAGTGCTACAAGCGAAGTCTCTGCAATAACAAATTTCTTTTAATTATGGCCTTTATAAGTTCATTATTTAATACTGCATTTATGTATTTTTTTTAAATATGAAAAATTGTGTATTAATAGATTGTATTCATATAATTGTATATTATAGTACTATAATATTTTTATTTTTAGAAATAAGTAAACCATGTTTACACCATAGATAATAATTGTCTGGTTTTTTATACTTTGTTTTGATTCGCCTGTTTTTGTTTGGTGTTTTTGTAAAACTTTAAAATGAATGACATTTGTCTAAATGGATCGGAAAATAATGATGATGTCAATATAATCAATAATTCTAGTACACCATATGATGAGAAAGAAAGAGCCCATTTTAATAGAATCGTATCTGCTTTCAGAGCTTACAGGTAGAAGGGTTTCTCATTTATGGAGTCCTCTTTTTGTTCTAGGCTAACCCACATATAATTCTCTTAACTTTATAAATTTAAGCTTTTCTTAAAATATTGTTTTACAATTTTAACATAGGAGTCCCATGCTTCACATCATTCAGGGACATAAGCCACCCTAACTAATAACTATATGTGCACAATCCCTTCAGATATGCTCACCCTTCTCTCACGCCCACTCTTTATTTAAACCTCTTATGTCAAATAGATTGCAAATTAGGCTTCAAATGCTGATTGAGGGCACTAGGCCTCTTTTCCCATCCTCGATGAGAATACAAATGTATTTCCTCAAAGTTATCTCTTAAATTCCTTTCACCTATATATATTATGTACACGTATATTGATTTAATGAGTCATTAGAATTTAAGCCTACATATTTAACATACATTTTCTAAACCAATATATCAGCACATTAGGCCTACCTACCCACAAACTAACATAATTTTATAACAAAGACCCAGATTACCCCAGTTGTGGTTATACCTCTCCCGGCTGGTTGATATACATATCAGTCTTATTTAGAACCTTCATTTTATAGTTTGGCATATTTAATAGTAGCATGTACATTTTTTGAGTAGGTACTGATTGTTTCATTATAGTATTGTAAACTTCGATAGTTTGCATTTATAAATCTCTTACCATTGGTATTTGTATCTTTTATTTTATTTCAGGGCATTTTCACTTCTTAGGATTGTAAATACAGAAAAATACTTCCTGTCACTACCTGTTAATCACAGAGCCTTGCTGAAGAGTTTCAGAGACAACTTGGATGTTATTCGAACTTGTATAGAGAAGAATAATAATATTATTAAACTTATTGTTAAAGATGTTGCCTATATGTTTGAAAATGTCAGTCATACTCTGACATGCTCAACAAACCAGGTAAAATGAAACTCTGCGTTTGTATTTTGTAAACCTATGACTAATTTATTTATTTAGCACTGCATTCTACTACTCGTTTGGGCTATACATTTAAGTACTAATTACACTTGTGGGTTAGGAATTAGGAAGATTAAGTTTAGAGGAAGTTAACCTGCTTTTGCATGGAGGGAGAGTGGAAAACCATTTAGGAAATAATAAAATCAGTTCACCCGACCAGGATTCGAACCTCAATCTCCCCTTCCTCGGCAGTTTAACTCAACATGAAACTAGCATGTTAGCTAACTATGTCACTTAGGCGGGTATGACTAATCTATAAACTATGAGGAAAACTGTGGTGAATATAGGTTTTTAAGTAAATTAACTTGATACGGTACAACTTTTAGTTACTCTACAAAATAAACACATCCACCACTCATATATTTCTTTTAAAAAGGCTATAACAATTTGGCTTATTTTATTGACATAAATATTCTTATAACTCATGAGTAGTAAATTGTTATTCCTTCTAATACTTTTCTTGAAAGTTGGTGGACTGCTTCTCACCACACACACACATCTTATTTGAGATATTTAACATGCACTTTCCAAACTGACTGATAATATCAGCACACAACTTATAAACTAACTTAAATCTTTAACAGAGACAACACTCAGTCCACAGCTTTCAAATCTTCACTGTGAAAAGGGGAACCTACATTTCACCAATGGTAATTTATTTTGGCCATGTCAGGAATCTAACCCCCACGACCCTAAGTTATTACTTTTGTTGACCTTTAAGATAACTTAGTTAATATTTGTGTATATATTAGACTATTCATAATGATTCCAAGATTCTTATATAATCAGTAACAGACTGACTAATATTAGTGATGTTTGTTTGAGAAGCCACCAACTTTCTGAACATATCCACTAATATGTAAATTAATGCATTTGGTATTTGCCAAAGGGTGTCATAAATATGTTAGTCGGCGATGAATATGTTATGAAGTAAAAATTGATAATTTACAATGTAGGAGGAAAAAGGAGGCTTTCACCAATCAGTTCCTAGCATGAATGATCAAGATAAGGTACAAGTTACTTTAAAACAGTTTGTTCGTGATTGGAGCGAGGAAGGGGCAGGAGAGCGACGAACATGTTACCAACCAATCATTGATGAGATATTGGCACACTTCCCCGCAAACACGTGGTAAGACATAAGGCTTCTGTTTGGATTTGTTTCCCCTCACATTGATCTAATAATTTCTCAAGTGTTTAGTACTTTATAATATTTGGAAAATTTCCAACTTGTGTTTAAATTATTTAAAATAAAATTATAAACTATATTTTCGAATTGTCTGCAATCATCTTGTCGGAAACATTACCTCAATATTGTCTGCTATCTAAAGTTCTCTAACACACAATTGTTTATAACAGTGATATTCCACCTTTTTTTGATCGCATACCTCCAGATATAATTTATTTTTAACTTTGTACTCCAAAAATTTTTGGTGCATAATGTAAGCTATCAATATTCTAAAATCTACATCTAAAATGAAACTTGTGCTCCAAGATTATATGGCCTTACATCCGAGACTTTTGTGGCTATTCCTAAATCTGGCTCTGATTTTATAAATTTATATCATTTCCTGAAAATAACTGAATAGTCAGGGTCAGATTTAGAGCCGGCTTGCAATCATCCTGTCGTAGAATGCTGTACTCTTTTAAAAATGCATTATATTGCTTGCATTAAGGCGAAAGGTGGTTATTTTGAGCACTTCCTATACAATAATGTTAAGCAGTTCCACATTACTGGATCACAAACATGACTCCAATCGGAAACAAGGTCAAATGGGACACGTGCATGTATGAACTCTTTTAAATTGTTTTTGTGTCTCCTGTCCATTGCTTAAGTGGGTCCCACTTGTTAAGTCATGGTGCATTCTGTATATATTAAATTTTATGTACTCCCTAAGATTTCTTTGTGTACCCAAGGTTGAATATCACAGGTCTAACACACTCTTGTTTATTTAAAAAAAAAATTATTCATCCCTCTTAATTCTAACTGTTTGAAACTACATTCCTGACATTTTATTATAGATTTTGAAGCAGGAAATAAACCCATGCATCCTAAGACACGCAGGTGTGGCTGATTATAGATGAGCCATTATTGGTTATATAACTTGGGTTACAAATAATTTTCTATAAAAACTGTATAAGAATTGTATAAATAATCGTCTACTTTCAATCATCTACTAATTATACTAATGATTTAGGGATAGCTAAGGCTAAATTTAGAGGAAATATACCCTCATTTGCATGGAGGGATAGTGTAAACAAATTAGGGAAAAAACCTCTTTGCACACACGACCATGATTCGAACCTTGATATCCCTGTTAACGGCATTAAAGTTTTTTTGTGAGAGTGATGCCTTAGACCATGCAGCCACTGAAGCGGATGTGAATAGTTGGTACATGCTATGAAAATACAAATAAAAAATAACTTATAAAATCTAGATTTGTTTAATGGACTCCAGGTTGGGAACTTCTGCTTTAAGTTTTTCTAAACATTTTAATTAGTTAATTTTTTTCCAGTGCTCCTCACGATGTGAAAGTGCTGGTTCCTGGTGCAGGGCTGGGTCGGTTGGCGTTTGAGATTGCCCGCAGGGGTTACACTTGTCAAGGGAATGAATTTAGTCTCTTCATGCTGTTCGCTTCAAACTTTGTGCTGAACAAGTAAGCTCACGTTTTTTTCTACCACCACTTTTTATTGGGAAGGTCTCAGCCGACAGCTAGACAAATTACTTGAGTGACTTTCATGTTGTGTGATCTGCAACCATCACTTTTGATAGATATAAATTCCTATAAAATAATACAAATAATATAGTAAAATTTATGACAAAAAAAAAAGTTTGTAATTTTTATAAATTTATCTTATACTGAATATCATCTCTGAGCGAAATGTATAGCTACTAGTGAGGAACAGTGTTGCCATTTCTTATTTTCCTGTGGTCAATCATCCCTCAGATAGAAGACAAACGTTGCAATGCTGGTTTGTCGAAGTTGACAATAGCTTCTTCTCACCCTAGCACACCATCTTAAGACATAGCTTAAAGCAAAGAAATTTTCCAACAGTTAACTGAGAGAAAGCAAAAAGAAATCTTTCCTCCATAAGATCAGCAGTTCTCTCATTGGTGATATTGGGTGTAGACAACGTTCTACTGTACTTACACTTTGCCACCTTTAAAATATTTTTATTTTAATAACAATACTAGTAATGCCCATTTAGATCAGCTCAATAATTTTAACATTTTTCAATAGAAAACTGCCGGCTGAATAACAAAAAATAATTAAATGTAACACCTAATAAACATTGATACATTATCTTGGAAGAGGCATTGAAAATACAGGGTCAGGCAGTCAAATGGAAAGATTCCAGGAAGGGCTGGTGGGCAGTTGTGATAGCGGGGGACTCGACTTTGAGTGTCAAGACATCCGGAATTTTAGGAGTTAGGAGCTTTATTCGAGTGAGCATCTTGCATTTGCCATAAAGGCGTATTACAAAAATTGGGATAGTTTTGTTGGCACCTAACGCGCTTTTCGGCGAGAGTTTGGTCCACCCCCACGCGCTCTGATACCTTCTGCAAAAGCTATCGACCTGTGAGTAAGAAACTTTGAAACCACTGCAAGCATGACACAGAAAAGAGGTGGTAGTGAAAAAACCAGCCAGACGCCTGAGAATATTAATTGTGTGTGTGTAGCCTTAGCAAGAAGTCCGCGAAAATCGGCTAGATGATACAGCTTGGTCCCAGTAATCGAACCGTGAGAAGGATTCTGGATAATGATCTCCACTACCATCCATATAAGATTCAGGTAGTGCAAGACCTCAAACCTCAAGATTACAATAGAGATAGTTCACAACTTATGGATGAGTGACGAAGCCCACTTTCACCTTAGCGTCTTCATCAACAAGCAGAATTTTCGGTACTGGGCCGAAAATAACCCACACAATCTCCACGAAAAACCCCTCTATTCAGAAAAAAGGGACAGTTTGGTGCGCAGTATTGTCTCATGGAATAATCGGCCTTTTTTTTTTTAACCAGTAACATGGTGACGGTGAACTCCGATCGTTACACTGTCATGTTGGTAACTTTTTCCCTGCCTGCACCCGATGACTATGACCCAAATAAAAAAACACTTTTCCAGCAATATGGCGCAACTTGCCATACTGCCGGAGTTTCAATGAATTTGCTGAGGCTTGCAATTTCTGGTCGTCTCTTCAGCAAGTCCGACGATTTGAATGAACATTTTCCAGGTACAAAAGTAATTTCCACTCATGTACATTACATTTATGTAAAAAAATTAGATACAAATTAATTGATTTCATCTTTTGCAATTTTTTTAAATCTTTCTGTTTGACTGCCTCACCCTGTATTACTATAAAAAATTCACTTATTGTTGAGAAAACTGATATTTCCGAACGTATGATTTTTCCGCAAGACCAATCTCATAACTAGCGCCATCCATGTTTTTCGTGATCCATATGTTCTTGTTGGCGTGGAAGGATACTTGGTCAGTTGTGAAGCCATGTCACGCCTTTAGCCTCCTCCCACCCACCATCCCACACATTAAGGTTTAGACTTGCACTCAACAAGGCCAACGGCCTTAACAGATGTTTAACAGATCAATAGAGTGCATAATTAACGCTACCTTTAAAAGTATAAAATAAAATGGTTGAAATTAGCTCATAGCAGCCACACTTCTTGCTACTCATACGGCATAGCCACATATTTACATTAATGTAGTAGGGACAAGAAAGAAAACATATGGAGGAATTGTACCCACATTTGTATAAAAGAGTGGGAACTATTTTAGAATACCATGTTGTGGTTTAATTTAGGAGGGCTAGCCAGCACACTTACCTTGGTGATACTGGAGTAGAAATTGTTTAGATAGAACACTAAGTCTACTCTCTTGACCTGATGAAGCTGTCTGTGACAGTGAAAGCTTGTCCTTAAAAATGTGTCTGTGTGTTTTTTAGTGTTCTATCTAAACAATTTCTACTCCAGTATCATCAAGGTTGGTGTGCTGGCTATAACTCCTAATTCAAACCACGATTTAGCCTAGTGGTCTATTACAAATAATCATAATACCATGTTGGGGATTCAAACTCGAACCTCTTTGTCAGTAGAAAACCATACTAGATAAGACCTATGCCTTTGTGTGTGTGGGTTTACTAGTGCTGGTTAACAATTGTCTTAAACTCTCTTGAAATAGCTAGGCTCAAATTAGCTGGAGCACATGATGAATGTTAAATGATAAAGGTGAAAGGAAACGTAAGTAAATCTGTTTCACAGCTTGTGAATGTGTGGAATGCCAGGCCTTCACCGTGGTTCGGATCCCATGTTAAACTGTAGGTCCTCCATTTCATCTCACAATCACTCCTACCATCACACATTAGCGTAAGTGCGTATAACCCGAACGGGTAGTAAGACGCGGTGTTAATAATAATAATAATAATAATAATAACAACAACAACAACAACAACAACAACAATAATAATAATAATAATAATAATAATAATGTGTCAGCGCTCATAGCCTTGGCAGGGACCGTACTATTTTACAAAGTGTGTAACGATTGGTTGCATGTTGTGTTCTCCTGTCAGATGTCGAGATATTAACATGTACACGGTGTACCCCTGGGTGCACCAATATGTCAACAACATGCGACTGGGCGATCAAACCAAGCCCGTCAAATTCCCCGACATCAACCCGTCGGTCCTTCCGCCCGACGCCCAGTTCTCCATGACTGCTGGAGACTTCTTAGAGGTGCGTGTGGCCTGCACCCCTTTTCCATTTGTATCCTGTGTGTGTGTACATCAGATGAGGGAGGCAAGAGAAAGGATATGTGGGCTTGTACTTAAGTTGTTTTATTATCAAGGTTACTACAGCACGATTTTCTTACGAATAACCATATGGAAGGCTTTTCTTCCTACCAGAATGTTTTTAAGTGCCATCCTTAAATTACATATTGTTTTATGGTGATAGGGGGGGGGGAGCATTTTATTATGTTTTTTATGAGGGGGGAGGGTCAGAGTCTATCTTTGTAAAGTTTTATTAGCAATGTTTATAATGAGACAAAATCTTTAAAAAAAAATTCATATTAATTATAAAATTTTACTTAGGCTCTATGTTTAGTTTATACATGATATAATTTTTTAAATAATCTAATTTACTAAATCGTAAAAGAAAGTAATATAGAAAGGGGTGGGTGGTGGGAAGTTGTTGAAAATTATGGGTAAAAAAAGCCTTACATAATTTAAGGATAAACCCTAAGTAGGAAAAAAGGACTTTCAAAAAGCTATTTGTAAGAAACTCAGTCTATAAGCTTAGAGATGGGTTGACGCCTCTTATTACCAAATTTGAATCTTTATTTTATCCACAATACCTATAAAACATAAGCATAAAGGGTCAACTTTCCCAAATTGGTGTGATTTTTCTCTTTAATTCTGAAAGTATGGTAAATTAATGGTCAAAAGTTTGGTTGCTATGTTTGTCCTATATTTATATTGGGATACACTTTTTTTTCCTTATAATTATTTTATTAGGTTCTCAGTCTTACGACAGGTCCATTCTTTGACCAATAAAAATAGGTATGGTTCTATATATCTTTTGTGTGGTTAATTTTCATAAAAATCAACCTAATTGACCATAATTCGCATATACAGTGAACTCCTGATTATCCGCGGTGATGGAGGGGACGAGTGCCACAGACAACCCAAAACCGCGGATAATCCATATATTTAGTAAAACAAGATGTTGTAGCACATTCACTTCAAACTAATACTCGCCTAATGTGATTGCATTTCTGAACACGTCATTATCTGTCACACACTAAGATAATAAAAAAAACACTTTAAACCAATATACAGTGTACTCAAAATGGACACATCACTTACAAAGTTTGTATTAGTCTTCTCTTTTATCGCAGCTGCTTTCTTTTTCCTTATCCCTCTATGTATTTCTCATAACATCAGCTTGTCGGATAGGAGCGTGTCATCTTCCGGTTCCAGATAATTAAGCAGGCTATGAGTCCATTCTACCGCAGTCCTCCTTGTATAAACTTTTTGCCTCTCTGGCCATTATCTCTTCCCTTGGGGATTTATTAAGTACAGCAGTTGGTACCCTTGTATTCTCCATCAACGCGGTGTTTTTCAAAAACATATCCCCAGCCGTTGGCGGTGCCGCAAAGCTGATAATCTGCCCACGGGTAATCAGGAGTTTACCGTAAAAGAAAAATAGGGTAGTCAATTCCACGATAAGATCCAATTTTGTTTAATTTTGCTTGTGTAAAATACATTTTAAAATGTTACAATAAACTTTAAAAATACTTTGATATTCATTTTAATGCACTAGTAAAAGTTTGTAAAACACGTCTGACTGAATTTCGGTGTCTCTGGGTATCTTTAAGTGTGAATGTGAAACCATGATAAAAATAAAAAGCCTCAATATTTCCACTTGTATTGATTACTGATATTGTGCTTGATGCTTAAATAAACAAGTCGTATAAAGTTGTCTATTATTTCCAGGTATATGTAGAAGAGAATGAATGGGATTGTGTGTCAACATGTTTCTTTATTGATTGTGCCAGCAATGTGGTTGCCTTCATTGAAGCTATTTATAAGATTTTAAAACCAGGTAAAAAAATATTAATATTTGGCTTATCAACATGTCTCCTAATATTAGATTTTTTTTTCTACATCCATTGCTGTTTCCAGCTTGTGGACTGGGTCAGTTTTTTATTCAAGTCATATATTTTTCCACTACCGGCTGGCTAGTATTGTCGTAGCTTCGTATGCCTTATAATCTAACTTAAGACTAGGACAGACACAACATCCAGTGCACATGACGATTTATCAAAGTAAAAAGGTAAACCCATATTTTCATCATTGATACATTTTCGGCCATACAGGGAATCAAACTCGGGACCCCTATCTCAGTAGGCAGGCATGCTACCGGCTGAGCTAAGGTGTTGGGCCACAACACAAGTCCATGTAATTCCTTTTACCAATTGCTTAAAACTGTTATATCAAGTCAAGGTCTTCTTAATAATTGTATTCAAGATACTTTTTATAGATTTTTATAGATCTCAAATTTCTCGAACTTAATAGGATTTGACCCGCCTCGATGGCGTAGTTGGCTAACGCGCTAGTCGTGTTGAGCTCAACTGCTGAGGACGGGGAGATCGAGGTTCGAATCTCGGTCGGGTGAACTTACCTCCATGCAAATGCGGGTTCACTTCCTCTAATCTAACCTCCCCAATTCCTAATCCTTTAGCGTAATTAGTACTTAAAGTGTATAACCCGAACGGGTAGTAAGACGTGGTGCTAAATAATAAATAAATAATAGGATTTGAAGATTCAAGCATCCCATCTCTGATTAAACGTCATAGCTCTTATTGAGATCTTTTTTCATATAAATTAAATTTAGTAGATAAATTACACCTAAACATGAAAACCAACCAACCCCAAGCTCTTCGGCCCGTATCCATGTTGTTTTTTAACTATATTAAATTTAACTCAAAGATATGCCGCAGTGCACAGCCTGTATGGATACCTAAGATAACTTACATCTCTTTGTTGAGAATGTTTCACTTTAAAGTTATCCATAAAGGTTTGTTGTGTCATAATTGCAATTAATCTTATGCAATAGTACTCATGTTAGTAATTAAAAAGTACAGTGAATATACACACTAACCTCACATAGCTTGTTCACCTAACATTTATTTAAATATATCACTTTTATCCATCGGCAGCATAGTAAACTGTGAATTGTGTTTGTCTTTTCATTGTAAGAGCCATATCGTGTTCATTCTTCTATGTATCTATCCACCTTTCCTCTACCTTCTTCTAGATGTAATACACCTACAAAGAGATCCTGATATATGGTAAATATTTTAGAGATCCTGTTATATGGTAAATAAAAAATGTTATTTTGGTATAAAAAGTTATGTAAATTTTTTTTCTGCCAAAAAAAATGTAATCAAAATTAAGTTATGTATGTAGCGCTATGAATAGAAAAATTAAGATTAAAATTCCTAATAGCCAGTTAAAATACTTATAAAGGTTTTTTGAGATGTTAAGAAGAGAATGGTAAAAATTGAAGTTGATACCATTTTTTTTCTTAGAATTTCAGCTTATAATGACAAAGAACAGTACCAAGTCTACTACTATGAAAGAATAGTAAAATATGTTTTATTTTGATAACGCTAATTCCTATCTACATTTACTAAATAATAATAATTATTATCATTATCATCAATATTGTTATCACCGCGCCTTACCAGGCATTCGGGTTATACACACTTACGCTATAATGTGTAATGGTAGGGTGATTGTGAGATGAAACAAAGGACCTTCAGTTTAACGTGGGATCCGAACCACGATGGAGGCCTGGCATTCCCCACATTCACAAGTTGTGATTAATACACTTCTTGTCAGAGGTAAAGGAAGGGTTTGGCAATCAGATAAATCTGTGTCGGGACCGAGGATCGGACCCCGGACACCCGACACCTTACCTCTAGACTGCCAGGTCACCATTTACTAAATTAAAATGTTAAATTTAGTTTTATTCTGACTATGTATTACATTAAAAAAAGGTTCTACAATCAACTTTAAATATGTTTGATAGTCATTAAGTATTCTAGGTAAAAGTTCGTAAAAACACATCTCGTGAAATGTTGGTGTATCGAACCTTTTAGAAAATGCAGACATTTATTTATGGCCAACATTGATAGTATTTTAATTTTGTTTGTGTTAGTGTAAGAGAAGAGATAGGATTAAGAGTGAATAGGTAAGGTATATAGTTGGAGTACATGAGATAGTAGAGGAAGCTAGGATGAGAGAGTATGGACACGTAATGAGGATGTAAGGGGACAGGATTCCAAGAAGATTGATGGATATGAAATATGAAGGGAAGAGACCATAAGGGAGACCAAGGAAGAGATGGTAGGAACAGATAGCAGCAAGTGTGCAAGTGAGAGGAGGAGAGTGCAGAAGGAAGAGTGGTGGAAGGACAGAGGGAGATGGAGGAATTTTACTAAACAGACCCGGCCACAGGCTGGAAACAGTTCATGATGATGATGATTATGATGATTATGTGTTATTTTATAGATATTGATAATATCCATTACGAGTGACAGCTCCAGATAACATGATTTGATGTATAAATACAGTAAAGTAAAACTTTCTATCTGTGTGACCCTTATCTTCCTATTAAAATTTAACTACACAAATGATTGTCTGAAAATTGATATTTAAATGTTTTCAGGTGGACTGTGGATAAACTTAGGACCACTTTTATACCATTTTTCTGATGCCCCCAATGAAAAATCTATAGAACCAACTTATGAAGAAGTTCGTGAAGTTATCAATGGTTTTGGATTTAAAATGGAAGTATGTTGGTTTAATATATTGACATTTCATATAATAACATCAAACAAAAATTATTTTTTTAGTTATGTGTTTGTGGAGGGAGACGGGGGTAGCCAGTTAACTGGGAGCCCCGCAAACAAAGTTTACCTAGAACCCCACGTTTGCTAAGAATGGCCTTGTTGTGTATGTTACAACGAAGGAAATTTCACCTTTCTACTTAGATATTTTGAACTTTACTCCCCTAGTTTTCTAATCAAACAAATATCCTCACTTGTTAATTGTGTTATATTTACAGAAAGAAGAGACGCGCGTGAAGACCACATATGCCCAGAACCCCAACTCCATGCTAAAGTGCGAGTATGAGAGTATTTTTTTCGTTTGTCGGAAACCCAGCGAAGAAAGTAGCGGTCCCGCCACTTCTACTGGTGACACTGCCACTGCACAACAAGAAGAAGATGACATACTCATGCAAAACGGCTCTCGGTAACACGTAGGACATGTCACCTTATTTACGGTTGTGACATAAGTGATAATCATGTTGTTTCTAATGAACAAAATCAAATTGTTACCAATATACTCTCTATTTAAATGCCAAAGTTTCACAAGAAAAATATCTTTCAATTGGATATTTTCACTTTCATAAAATTACATTGTAATAATTAATATTTATCTTAATTTTTCTTTTCCCAGATATCTCCTATTACTATTCCTGTTACCTTTAGGCTAGTTTTGGCGGCTGACTGGTAATGCCTTGGTATCGGTGTTATTGACCAAGTGATTCTGACCAAGTTGGATTACAAAAAGGCTTTTGAATTGTTTTTCGTAAACTAAAATGTTGTGGGGTTGAGTGGATATATCAGGTGGTAGGTTAATTTAAGTAAACCTACATGTACTGCAAATCAATGGAAAATGAACTATTTGATTTTATTCCTAGTTAGCTTGATGCTTATTTTGACTAGGCCTAATATTTACATAACATACCAGTTACCAAAATTGAGTATATGTATATATTAGTTTATTTTGTTTACCATCAGACATCCTGATTGATTCTTTATTTGGTTTATAAAAAGAGCGAAGTGGCTCTTGTACATATATAAACAGCCTAGTATTGGCGTGGATCAAACCCAATTAGTTTTAAACATTTAGGATAGTGAAAAAAGTTTACAGAGATTTATTAGGTGTCTTCGTCTGTTCGTCCAAAATAAATTAGAAGTAAGCTTTAACTACCTATCATTATGATAGCAATAATATATTAAATTACAAAAAAAAAAAATTAGTATGACCCAAATGTGTACATGTATGCAAACACACATCCTAATTTGGTAAACTGATAACAGAAAAAATAGCTCAAATCTACACAATTCACAAACAGTAAGTCCCTAGGCGCATTGTCATCTGATATTGATGGATATTCACTAACAAATTGAACTTTCTTTTCCCTAATTCTGCGCAGTTTTTGTGGTACCACATCACACACGCCACATAAGTCTGATCCACGCCGATCCGCCATTGAAAGTACATTTTTAAATAAGATTCCTTTGAAATGTTTTAAGTTATCACCTTAAAATATGAGTGAAGAAATACCCTGGGCATGAGATGATTCCTGGCTAGCTCATTGGTTAGAGCATTGGCGTACTAAGCCAAAGGTCCCAGGTTCGACTCCCGTGTAATCTGTTCATTGTACTTGTAAGAAAGGACATTTTCTAAATTCATTTAATCATCCAAAGAACAGTTCATGAGTAGCCGAGGTAAACTAGAGATACACGTACGAAAACCTAAAGAAGATCGATGACGACAACATAAATTATTAGACAGTAGGCCTTGAAGCGTATAACTGTGACATTTGTCTTAAAAGTGGTTTCAACCTATCTGCACATGGTGATGAGTTCTGCGAGGTTGGCCACACTCCAATCGGCGAACAATTTTTTTTATTGCAGGTTAAAATAGTACAGTATTTTGATAAATTAAAATCATTGCTTCCACTATACTATATTATTTTCACGCTATATTCTTGAATCATCATCATCATCATCATGAATGGTTTCCAGCCTTTGGCCAGTTCAATTTAGTAAAATGCCTCCATCTTCCTCTATCCTTCCACCATTATTCTAATCTCACTTGTACACTTTTTGTTTATGTGCTTCTTCCATCATTCTCTCCTTTTCCATTTTCATTACATGACCATAGCATCGCAACCTTGCTTCCTCTACTATCTCATACTCTTAACAGTGTGTTGTTCATGTATTTGTAATTAGTTTTAAGATAATAATACAATTATTGTTATTCTGTAAGGTCTTAACAATTTAACAAATTAAATGTTACTGTATTCCAAAATGTTGTAGATTTTAATACATGCTTGCAGTATGAGCTACATTTGGACAGAGTTATTAGAATTTGAAAATGTTCACACAAAAATGAATAATCCATTATTGCATTATTGTTTATTTTATAAGACAGCAAAATTTTATTTTATATTACAATATAACTGTAAACATGCCCTTAAAATAAAGATAATTTTTTTCTTTTGAATTAGTTGAATGAACTTAAGGTAACACCATCATTTTATATCCTACTTCATTGTTTAAAAAATTACATTTGTAACAAACCTACCCAATTAGAAAACCACCTATTTGACCTAAAGAACATAAATCCTCACCGAAAACAGAATTCTAGCTGTGTGCGTACTAATAATACGCATTACAAAGGTGAAATTCTAACAAGAGTCAAAAAATTAAGTGTCATTTAAACACTTAGAGTCCCAGTGTGGTCCATAGGCCTGCAAGTGAACTTCACACAGAGACCAACATAGGCCCAGGATCATGCGGCATTTGTTTCGACCTTTTCTACAGCCCAGGTGGTTGGCTCGGACTTTTTTTTTTACAGATCAAACACAAATAAATAAGGCACGTTTGCTCATTTTCTCCATTTTGAACATCTGCACAGCCTAAATGTAATTGAGTGTATTTAAAATGACAATCAATGTGAAGTGGAAAATGTAGACAGATGACGAAGGGGGGGAGGGGGGTGCAAACGAAGTTTTCCCGTGATCCCAACCTCCAAGTCTGTTAAGGATAGCCCTACCTGGCTGTCAATTCATCACTGTGAAAGATTAAAACCCAATTTCATCCAATCACAATGTTTTTTAGCCATGCCACTGGAAATCAAGCCTAGGACCCTGGTTTCAGTAGGCAGACACGCTACCGATTGAGCTAGTGTATTGGACAGTCAACCTTTGTTTGATCTAGTGTCACATACGATTAGGGCCACGTCTAGAGGGGAGGGGGTAAAGGGGGCAATCGCCCTGGGCCTCACATTTTAGAGGGCCGCATTTCCTCCAAAAATTATTGAATTCATTTACAGTTATTATTCTAAATTTTGCATCAAATAGTGTACATATAATTTACAGCGGTAAGTATTCACTTAGTGGTAGGATGCCATTTCACGTTCCTGTAAACCCTAACTGTATGTAATGTGAGATTTACATTATTCTAGTAATGTGCCGCAGTACTGTATAATACGCCACCATTGTGCTACCTGTGTGTCTACATTCGACTAAACAGTGAAATTGTGCAAAGAGGAATTTATTTAAGTAACTTAATTTGTTTGCATTTAATAAAGTGCATTCATTTAATGGGTTGGTCATTATTCAATCAAATATGAGAAATTATTAAGTACTTATCAATATATTATAATGGCTTAATGATAAAAGTAAAAAACTGCCGTACAAAGGGAAGCCTCCGATTATTATTTTTTTTGCTCCGGGCCTCACATTTTCTTGAAACGGCCCTGCCTACGTTATACCAGTAAACAAAAAAAGTCATCAACTTATGAGACATCGTGTAACGGGTTAGTCAGTCGGCAACAGAAAGGTGACTAGTAACGCTCAATCAAGGGCCGACCTCTGTAGACGAAACTTGTTTTTACACGGGTCCTCTTTTCTCTTTTCTCTCCTTCGCGCTTGTAGCGCATTGAATAGAAACAATAAGCTGCTGTATTTCCTCGTTGCAAGTGGTCTGTAAGTTTCGGTAAATATAAATAATGGGCATCGCCATGGATTGTTCATTCGTGTGCCTATTTCTTTATTCGGTATTTTTCGGTCTATCCGAAGCGCAAAGTTTGGGTGGATTCAGCTTGTCTGGTAAGTAACTTTTGATCAACTGTCAAGATGAAAGAACAATAAACGTGTAGCTTTAGACTTTCAAATAATAGAAAAAAAGGTCTGCAGGTGTTTTTATGGAACAGCTCTTTTTTTTTTACGACACCTCATTATTTTGGTTGTCCACGTGTATCTTTACGGGCTTTGTTTGTAAGACGTTTCTTTTTTTTTAACACAAAGCAAGTTTGTTTTGTGTGGTTTTATTTTTCTGTTGTAGGCTAACAAAAATTGTCTTTGCTTCGGCCAGACTCGAGTCTGACCGGTTGTGTGTGACACGTGACGCGAATAGAGTATATAAGATAATCTACTCGGATACCCATGTAAATAACCTTTTCAGAAAGTATACAAACATATCTGTTGATCGGATAGCATTGATTTTTTTTCTAAATTCATTTATTTAACGTGCACTTTCTAAATCGACTGATATATCAGCACACGACTTATAAAATAACTCAGCTTTACAACAAACAAGGGGTGACCTGACGGTCTAGGGGGTAAGGTGTCAGACTTCTGTGTTGCAGGTCCGGGGTTCAATCCTCGGTCCCGGTAAAGATTTATATGATTACCAAACCCTTCCTTCACCTCTGACAAGACATCTTGTGAATGTGGGGAATGCCAGGCCTCCACCGTGGTTCGAATTCCACGTTAAACTGTAGGTCCTCCATTTCATCTCACAATCACCCTACCATTACACATTAGCGTAAGTGCGTATAACCCGAACGGATAGTAAGACGCGGTGCTAATAATAATAATAATAATAATACAAACACCTCCAGCCGTTAATTCATCACCTTGAAAAGTTAAACCCACATTTCACGAATGATTTTTTTTTTTCCGGTCATGCCAAGAATTTAACCTGCGACCTTAAAGTTCAGTAGACAAACACGCTACCGACTGAGTTAAAGGTGTCGGACTTGCATAAATAAAATATCACTATACTATTTTAAACGTTAATGGTGTTATTCCAGCCGGCCGGTATACAAAAATAACAAAACATGGCTCAGCGTTTTAATATATGGAATTAGATTTACAGTCTAATTTTCATAGAAAGGGTATTTTATAAAATACAAACCCGTTTTAGTTGCGATTATCATTGATAACGTGTTATTATATTATCAATGTTATTTTACAGGTATTGGTAATATCTATAAAAAAAAGTTACAGCAGATTACAGGAGTTGACGTATGAATACTTGAAAGTAACTTTTATAGCTATCAGATAAGGCCTTTCTTACCAAAATTGTACAATAGCAACGACTCGCTCTGTTTGATGAGATTTTTGTTTTTATATCAATCCGGCTAAATTTTAATTAGACTTGTTTGATAAAAAGAGATTTGTGATACACAGCGTGTAATTTGCCGCCTACGATACACGTTCCTTATCTTTGGGCGTATGAGAGTAATTCATGTTGCGTCGTTCGGCTTAGGTTGTAAAATAATTTGATATAATGATTTTATAGGCCTACTTTATTGCTCCGCACATTCTTAAGTAATTACTTGGTTTTAATACCGGCTGGATATTTTTTTTCTTGCTTAGTTCAATTAGATGAAAAATAACCTGGACACGGGAATTGAACTCGGACTCTTTGGCTATGTTAAACACGCTTTACCACTGAATCCAACATGGTCCGTCTTGTTTCCCAGATCCATTTGTTTAGTTTTAGTCATCTAAATAAATTTTACGCTGCACCGCCACAGACTCGCTTCTTTACCTAAACATTTACTTAAAACTCGTAAGATTGCGAAACGAAATAATATACATTGTTACATAAACATAATAGGGGGGTGGGGGGGAAATTGCGTCATATTCCACCAAAGAGCATAAATGAAATAATATACTGTTACAGAAACATAATATTAAGAAGAATAAAAAGAACATCTTTGTAAATCAAATCTTACATTATAAGTCATGTGCCCGTTAAAACATATGAACAACTTAAACACTGACTCCCACCAAACTTGAAAATGCATCAGAAACGAATAGAAAGTTTGGCAGCCTCCTGCTTCGGCGAGTGTCCTGTGTTTCTAAATGATTGACTAAAGAAGTACTGTCTGTTTACCCTGAACAATAGAAAGCTTATCTTGTGTGTCTCCACTATGGTATACCTCTCACACGACTTCTTTGGTGCTGACTGACAGCTGACAGCTCTGAAAAGTTACCAGACCAAATTATGTATCCCTACGCCGAACCATATGATCTGCAAAAAACATGTGTTTAGCAGCTGTCACTTCTGACAGTCAAAATTTAGGTCTATATAACAAACCTATATGACTTTTATTTATTTTCTATGTATTGTTGACCTCGATTGATATGTTGATGGCCTAGTATTAATTATTAATTTTTTCAAGAATATAAATTTAAAATAAAAATTAGCATTAAATACCATATTAGTTTTTATTGTAATGAATAAGTGATTTTTAATCAAAAAAACAATTTTGTTGTTGTTAATATTAGTATTAATAACAACACTGTACAGCTTATAAGATAAGAGTCATAATGTAATCCATCAAGTTGAGACTACCTGTGACTGTAGAGTCCCATTTTCATTGAAATGGACAGGTGGTAACACTGCTAGATCTATTTTCACGTATTCATACGTCAAGTCATGTCATGCAGCTGCCACTTTTGATAGATACCATCCATATATCTATAAAGTAAAATGTTATCAATGATGACAGCGAAAAAAAAAGGGTTTTTAAAGGGGTCCTTAGTTGAAAATTGGACAGTACAAACTATTCCTTTCATTGGTAGAACCTCGCCTAGTAGTCGACTACTTTTAAACTACTCTTTGTACAAATATTTATACGTTTTTCAACATCCACACAATTGGAGCTTTGTAGACCATCCCTTATGTAAGGGGGCCATCTTTAAATTACGTAGGTTTTTTTTAGG
>CABFVX010000497.1:7989-27784 GCA_902151425.1 Timema shepardi | reverse complement strand
GGGGTTGCAGTATTTTCTTACGAGTATGGGTTCGGAATCCATCTTACCTAAAGTTTTTCATCATCTATTATGCTGAGAGCATATTTTTTTGACAGAAAATAAATACATTAATTATAAAATGTCACTTATATTTTCATTTACAATTAAAGTACTCTAAAATTTCACACCACTCCCTTTATTACCAATCCTTATGTCTAAAAATAACTAAACGATTAAAATCTAATTCACGAAATCGTAAACAAAAAAAGCTTAATATATAGGGTTGTAGGGGGTGGGGGCGCTAGCTACCCCTTAATTTCACAGTTTTTACAACAATTATCTTTCTGGATCAAGTAATTAAAATATTGCTTCTGTAGATAGGTTAAGTTAAATTTTATACGAAAAGTCCTGTCCAAATTCCGCGTTGGTCCTTACAAATATTCAAGAACTGTTAAGCTAGTAAATTATAGTTCGATGTTGATTTCTGCTGTTTGAGAGTAAACGATAAATAACCACATAGACCTTTAGCTCAAACGCGATATTTAATTCTACGATGAGTTATTTCATAATAGGATCCACGCCAAAATAAAGTCGAATAATATAAATAATTAATAAATGTGTAATCGTTATTTGCGAAGCTATGAGACTAGTCTTTATGAAAAAGGACTCTATATTTAACCCTTATCTAACAAATAGTCGTTTTTTTATAGGCTTGCAACAAAATAATTAAAGATATTTGAGAACTAGCTGAGATCTTTCTTCTTTAACTTGAGAATTTATTATTATTATTATTATTATTTAGCACCGCGTCTTACTACCCGTTCGGTTTATACGCTTTAAGTACTAATTACGCTAATGGATTATGACTTGGGAAGGGTTGAATTATAGGAAGTGAACCCGCATCTGCGTGAAGGGAGAGTGGAAAACCATTTAGGAAAAACCACCCCCATTTCACGTGACTGAGATTCTAACCTCGATCTCCCCGTCCTCAGCAGTCTAGCTCAACACTAAACTAGCGCGTTAGCCAACTACGCCACCGAGGCGGGTTAACATGAGAAAAGAAGGTCTGTGGTTTTCTTTCCCCTCATTATTATTGACGCGACAAAGGGTGGTTGTAGGTGAAGCACTAAATAAAATATTAGCTTGGAATTTAGAGTAGTAGTCCCAGAAAACGACACGTACCATTGTATTTCATACCGTTTGGGCCTGACAGCGATATTTTCTCGCTGACCGTGGCGGCCGCCTTAAGCTCTTTTTTACTAATAGCGTTTGCACTGAAATAATTTGTGTGTTTAAAATGTGCAGATTAAGTTCCTCAATAAAGTTTCCCCATGCCGCCCTCTCTCTCTCAGAGAGTGAAACTTTGGATCCTTGATGAGACTACTCATATTGGGCTGGCCACCCCTGGCTTGGATAGATGTAGGCTAACCAGCTTTGTCTAACTTGCAACAGGTTCTGTGTGACAAGGAAAGGTTAGCTAGCGTTCAAGATGCGCAACGCGACCCTAGTCTCTGCTCAACTATGAGGAAAGGTTAAAACTCTTCCTGGAAAGCTTCTGGTTCCTTCATGGTGCGCGATTCTGTGGTCGCATAGATATTTAGAAGTTTTGAAACATCGTTCTTATGTTGTATCCTATTTACAAGATACAAGGATTGCCTTAAAAAGTGTATTTTGAGGTTTCTATTTAATAAATCCTCCCGGGGGAGGACCCCCGAATCCTCCACCGTACTGGGGGATATACCATAACCCTCCTCTCCGCCCCTTCGGAGAAAAATTCTGCGGGCGCCCTTGGGTTCCGTATTTTACTTCACAGTTTTATCTATTTGATGTCTGTGCCATTTTTTTAAATGGTGGAACTTTATACCCACACACGCACACTGTGTTACCAAAATATACAATCTGGATTCTAAAAGTATAAGTTTACCAACTTCACACTCGTATCATACAATATTGCATAGTATCCAGGGGTCTCTCTTATAATAAAGTACCCGACAAATATATATATAAAAAATCAACCCGTTCTACTACCTGATCAGGTTATACGTATATAAATTATTATAATTACTCTAAGGGGGTGGGGATTAGAAAGGAAACATTGTGCCCATCCCCTGGACCGCATGGTCTCAGGTGCAATACCTGGTCCAACGAACCACCTTAACCTGGCGATATACTTCCGCGCTGATCACATGTAGGGATTACAACAAAATAAATTATCCTTTAGTGCTTTCAGGCTTGTTTATTATTGCCGCGTTGTACAATAACCAAATCGCCTTCCTTCCGTCCGGCACGACTCTACCACGTCAAGTGACTGGGTGCGAACCGCCGACCCTCCCAAGCCGCGCCGCGCCACACTACACTAGCCCACGGTCTGTAGGTGACGTCACTAAAACGGCCCCTAGGTGGTCAATATTATTGATCGTCTGGAGGATTGTGCAATATATTGGATCAATTTACAACTGTTTGAAATATACTGTGTAATGTGAGGAATATTGGTCTGTCTGTAGGTACTATTGTAATAATAATAATATTTAGCACCGCGTCTTACTACCCGTCCGGGTTATACGCTTTTAAGTATTAATTACTCTAATGGATTAGGAATTGGGAAGGTTGAATTAGAAGAAGTGAACCCGCATTTGCGTGGAGGGAGAGTGGAAAACCATTTAGGAAAAAACCACCCCGAGTTCACCCAACCGAGATTTGAACCTCGATCTCCCCGTCCTCAGCACTTGAGCAGCTCAACACGACTAACGCGTCAGCCAACTATGCCACCGAGGCGGAGTACTATTGTACAATATCGCTTCAGTTAAATACAAGAATTTAAAGTGTTGAGGTGCGGCCTAAGGGAGCGCGAGTAATTTTAAAGTTTTTATAGCATTACATGTTTTTGGCCAAGTTGAATCAAATATTTCTCCAGTGGCAACGTAGAGTTTAGTTTTCTGCACATGCCAATATCAATAGATCTTGAATATCTGTCAAGAAGGTCCTGGAATTTTGTCGAAACTTTTTAAATAAAGAGAAAAGGTTTTGACAAAATTCCAGGACACTCTTGACAGATATTCAAGATATGTTGATATTAGCATGTGCAGAAAACTAAACTCTATGTTGCTACTGGAGAAATATTTGATTTAACTTGGCCAAAAACATCTAATGCTATAAAAACTGTCAAAAACAATTGGACTCTCTTCAGCCGCGCCTTAAGGTAAGCGCCCAGTGGGTCGGTACCGCACGAGTGGAGACTCAGTTTGCTCAGCTGCTCTAGAGTCAGAAGTAGAGCTTCTCAACAACCCTAAATAACTTTTAGAAGCATTTAATATTCTTAAAAAAGAAAAAGAAATCTTGCCCAGTGGTGAGGGGGCTATGTCCCCTTAGTCTCCCTCCTCCCTTTCAATAGAAATTTAATTTTGACTAGAGTCTGTATTGAATGCCTCTCCCAAAATACATTTCTGGGTGCGCCACTGGTCTTAGGTCATCCTCCCTCATGTCGCCAAGGGCGGAGGGGCCTTACTTCTCCTGAAAACTCCTCAGCCAGCGTGCCATATATATATATATACATTTTGTTTTTTAACTGTTTTTAGTGAAAAGACCTCCCCATGACCGAGCAGTGGTGTGTTACGTGGCCGCATGGGCCGGCTATAGAAAGAGTGGAGGGGCCTTCACCCTGGAGGACCTTGACCCTGCGCTCTGCACTCACCTGGTGTATGCCTTTGCTGGCCTCAACATCACCTCCAACTCCATCTACAGTCTGGACCCTTACCACGATCTGGAAGACAACTATGGGAAAGGTCAGCACCAGCGCTTTCTCTCTAACCCACCTTCTCACATGGTCTAATATATGTTTCACCTTGCATGTATAATTTTTTTGTTTGTTGTTGAATCTAAGTTATTGTTGAAAGTCCCAATATATGTTTGTTGATAAGGTTCTTACAAGAAGATGACCGACATGCGCATTAGGTACCCTTATCTTAAGGTGACTCTTGCTATCGGGGGCTGGAATGAAGGTTCCACCAACTATTCCATCATGGCGAGCAGTCCTAGTCGAAGACAAGTGTTTGTCAAGAGTGTCGTCGAGTTCCTACAGTGAGTAACATCACTATATTTAATTTAGGGTTGTAATGATCTGGGTGACCTGGCGGTCTAGGGGTAAGGTGTCAGACTTTTATGCTGGCGGCCGGGGTTCAATCCTCGGTCCCGGCAAAGCTTTATCTGATTACCAAACCCTTCCTTTACCTCTGACAAGACATCTTGTGAATGTGGGGAATGCCAGGCCTCCACCGTGGTTCGGATTCCACGTTAAACTGTAGGTCCTTAATTTCATCTCACAATCACCCTACCCATTACACATTAGCGTAAGTGCGTATAACCCGAACGGGTAGTAAGACGCGGTGCTAATAATAATAATAATATAATGATCTGTTCAATTATGACTTCATACTTGTCTTAAGAGTTTATACAAGTCATTCTAACTAGGTGGGTTATACGCTCAAACCAGGCGTTACATTATGGCATAGTTTTCTTTACTCTGCCTATAAAAAACGAATAAAATGGAGACCAGTGAATTTGTTTTGCGGTATTTTAAAAAATACAACAAAATTGAAAAAAAGAATTCATCCCTAAATAAAAAAAACCATCAAACTGTTCCCTCATTATCACTGTTGTCAAATAAAGGATGGAGAACACAGCACTTGGATAAGTTTTCTAATTCAAGAATATATATATATATATTCTTGAATTATATATATATATATATAATTTCTCAGTAAAACGGAAGTGAGTCGGGCTCTTAATGTGGGAGTGTAGGGGACGCGAGAAAAGGTCAGAGTGTTTACAGTTTTTATAATCAAACTTTTTTTGTTGTTGCCAAAATAAATCAAAAATTGCTCCAGTAGAAACATAGAGTTCAATTTTCTTCATGTGGTGACCTCAAAAATTGTTGAATATTTGTCATGACTCGTGAGTCTAGCAGTATTAATTGAGAAACTTTTTAAATGAAGAGATAAAGTTGTCATTATATTTAAGGACACCATTGACAGATATTCAAGAAAACTGATTATGTAAACATGTGAACAAATTTAAACTCCATGTTTCTACTGAAGAAATATCTTATTTATTTTGACCAAATTAGGAGTTTTTACATAAAAAGTACAAAAACACTGACCTTTTCTTATTTTCCCTACACTTCCGCCTTAATATTATTTTACCAGCCTCCTCTTTCCTCTGCCACATTAGGCCACAGGCATTGATATCCCAGAGTCTCAGCCATACAGAAGTTTCGCTGCACTCCTTGAACCAGATTGAGTCCAACAGCACTGGGGTTCGCTAGTGGCAATGCTCAGTGACAAAAGCACTTTCAAGTGTGCGGTTGTTAAACGACTCACTTTTAGAATGTTTGTCATAAACGGACTATTGTAATCGTAATGGTCAGTCTCTGTAAGCTGTTTGTGAGATAGGATTATGTGAAGAGTGGGTTGGATCACTACCTGAACCTAGCCTCGTCGAAGCCAGCCGATTGACTCGAGATGGATATTTGTGTCCTTATCCTCTTGTGCCTTCCACATCTCTAAAATCCCTAGAGTAATTAGTACATAGGTGTATAACCCGAATGGGTAGTAAGAAAAATCTAATTTATTACAGGATTTCTCATCCCATGAAGTGTGACGGTGATATTGGTAGTGATTTCATCATGTTTACCGTTTTACACAATAATTTGTAATTTCCTACTCTGACTTTTCTCTTTCTTCATTGTATTATTTTACCATATTTACTTAGCAGGTAACAAGAAATGTCCACAAACCCCTTACAAATACTTTAAAGTAGCGCCTACATTCATGCCATAGCACCTCAGCTCTCTTTGAGCGGATCGTTATGAAACTAAACAGTATTTTATGTTTATGATATTATAGTACAGGGCTATTTATTTATTTATTTATTTATTTATGTGTTAGTATTTTATTTGTGTGTCTATAATGGTCTCTGAATTCATCAAAATTTATTAAATAATTGTTCTTTATTTTGTAAAATATTTGTAAAATTAAGACTTGTAATGTATAAATAAATTACGGTACTTATTTTAATTATTGTCTGTCAGAAAGTACGGGTTCGATGGCCTAGACTTGGACTGGGAGTTTCCCGGAAAAAGAGGGGGCGGTCCTGAGGATAAGCAGAACTTTGTCAGTCTTGTAAAGGTAAACTAAGACACACAACTTGGTTTGATGGGAGTTGATGGGGGTGTAGGGGAGGGGGGGTGGCACCCTTTGAAAACAGTTCTGTTAAAATATATTTCTAAATTCTCATATTGACACTAAAATCGATTACTAGTTATAATACCGGAAACAAAATACTCTTATTGGTACATAAATGCATCTTATATTGCTGCTAATATGCTAATAAATTTGGCACCTTGGGAACATGGCCCACCTGCCTCACCCTAGTTATGCCACTAGATAAGACTAGTAAGAATCATTTACTGCCGGAGGTGCTGACTAACAATAGTTATGGATTGTGCGCCTTGATTCCAATATTTTGTGAGGGGTAAATCAATCTTTTTTTAAGCTAAATAAGAGAATTCTGTTTTTTTATCTTCCCCCACAAACTTACATACACAAATTTTGGAAAAAAAACATTTGAAATTCTTAGTAAGGAACATTTAAGAATATTAAGAAAAATAAAGCTCAATTTTAGGTCAATTTAATTTGGACAAGTTGTGCTAGATTGACGTGAAAGTAACATAAATATGTAATATAAATATAATACATATGCACAATATTGGAATGATATTTATAAAAGATTTGAAAATCATAATTAAAAGTTATGTTACATTTTTAAATAGACATTTGAGTCAATTACACTTAAAACTTAGTTGAAAGAACCAAAGGATGATGTGACTATGCACGTATTGAAATTTGATGTATTACTCTTGAGAAATGACAGAAAAATTATTAAATTTGAAAAGTAAAAAAATTGAACTTATTTCTTAGCTGTCAATGCACCAGCGGTATGACCTGAGGATGATACCACTGGTGCATTGAAACATGTCATTAAAATAACGGTGCAGCTCTTGCAGTCAGAATTTAGGGAACTATAGCTAAGAAATAAATTACAACACATTTTCATAATTATAATGTATCTTAACTTGGAACTATTATTACCAAATCTCTTGCATATATCATTTAAATACTGTGCATATACTCATATACTATATTTATATTACATATTTGTTTCTTTCACAACAATCTAGTATAGCTTGTCCAAATTAAATTAACCTAAGATTGAATTTTATTTTTCTTAATATTACATACATAAGACAAGAGGCAGAGTAATTTGGCAGTGATAAAGACATAAGGTAATTAATTACACAAAACTAACTGAATCTCGAAACAGGCACAAGAACTTATCTATATCTCTCAGCCATCTTCGAGTTGAGCAGCCATGCTCTACACTACCATACCAATTAATTACTCACTCTAAGGAAGTGGTAACTTGAAAATTCATTGCTGCACTTACAAAAGTATGCCACCTATCCCTAAGTTAAGCTAGTTTCATCCAGTCCACTTCATTACACCTTAGCTCTATCTTGAACTAGTTCTATCCAGTCCACCTCACTACACCCTATCACTATCTTGAGTGAGTTATATACAGTCCACCTCATTAACCCCTATCCCTATCTTGAGATAGTTCTATCCAGTCCACTTCATTACACCCTATCCCTATCTTGAACTAGTTCTATCCAGTCCACCTCACTACACCCTATCACTATCTTGAGCTAGTTCTGCCCAGCATACTTCATTAAACCCTATCACTATCTTGAGTGAGCTATATACAGTCCAACTCATTAACCCCTAGCCCTATCTTTAGCTAGTTATATCCAGTCCACCTCATTAAACCCTATCACTATCTTGGACTAGTTCCGCCCAGCCTACTTCATTACACCCTATCACTATCTTGAGCTAGTTCTGCCCAGCATACTTCATTAAACCCTATCACTATCTTGAGTGAGCTATATACAGTCCAACTCATTAACCCCTAGCCCTATCTTTAGCTAGTTATATCCAGTCCACCTCATTAAACCCTATCACTATCTTGGACTAGTTCCGCCCAGCCTACTTCATTACACCCTATCACTATCTTGAGCTAGTTCTGCCCAGCATACTTCATTAAACCCTATCACTATCTTGAGTGAGCTATATACAGTCCAACTCATTAACCCCTAGCCCTATCTTTAGCTAGTTATATCCAGTCCACCTCATTAAACCCTATCACTATCTTGGACTAGTTCCGCCCAGCCTACTTCATTACACCCTATCACTATCTTGAGCTAGTTCTGCCCAGCATACTTCATTAAACCCTATCACTATCTTGAGTGAGCTATATACAGTCCAACTCATTAACCCCTAGCCCTATCTTTAGCTAGTTATATCCAGTCCACCTCATTAAACCCTATCACTATCTTGGACTAGTTCCGCCCAGCCTACTTCATTACACCCTATCACTATCTTGAGCTAGTTCTGCCCAGCATACTTCATTAAACCCTATCACTATCTTGAGTGAGCTATATACAGTCCAACTCATTAACCCCTAGCCCTATCTTTAGCTAGTTATATCCAGTCCACCTCATTACACCCTATATATTTCAAGTCAACTCTAATGTTATCCTCCCATCTACATCTAGGTCTTACCAATGGTTTCTTCTGATTGGGTTTTCCAGTCAGTACTCTGAACATGGTTCTAGATTCTTCAATTAACGCTGCATGTCTTGCCCACCGTAACCTACAAGACTTGATTATCCTAACAATGTCTTGTGATGATTACAGGGTATGTAACTCATCATTCTATAACCTCCTCCACTCCCCAGTAGACTCATCCCTTTTCGGACCAAATATCTTCCCAATCATCTTGTTTTCGAACAACCGATAAAAATTATTGTTTTGTATAGTCCGAGTTTTACAATCCTTGAATCCAGGCGAGTTGTCAACAACTTACTGACTGAATAATAGTATACGCCTCCTGTATTTTCTTTTCCTATTTTCCAATATAATATTGTTATACCATATAAATGGTCCTAAAATATTTAAACTCGTTATACCAATATACCATTATAGTTAATAATTATTTTTAATAATTTTTTGTGCAGGAGCTTCGTCAAGAGTTTGACAAACATCACTGGCTTTTGACAGCAGCTTTAGGGGCTTCTCAAGACACCATAGACTTAGCCTATGACATCCCTGCTCTCAGTCAAGACCTGGACTTCATCCATGCCATGTGTTACGACTATCACGGTACTTGGGACAAGAGGACAGGCGCTAACGCTCCGTTGAGGGCCGCTGATCCCAACGACAAGTTGAATGTGGTCGGTGTACAACCTTTTTCTTATTTTTATGTGTGAGATGCTCTTGTAAATTTTATTATTTATTTTGAGGAAGGGTGAAATGATCATATATTATTATTATTATTAGCACCGCGTCTTACTACCCGTTTGGGTTATACGCACTTACGCTAATGTGTAATGGTAGGGTGATTGTCAGATAAATCTTTGCCGGGACCGGGGATCGAACCCCAGCCGCCAGCATAGAAGTCTGACACCTTACCCCTAGACCACCAGGTCACCAAATGATCATATAAATTTATAAAACTATCAGTTATTAATTATTACTTAAAATAATCAAAATCACGATGGTGTTTGAAGATTGTTGTGTATTACACTAAGCATGTTTTAAGATGGTAAGAACCCCCCCGGTGGTCACATTGTCTAAGGCATTAGTCTCGCAATTAAGCTGTCTGTAACAATGAAAGCTTGTCCTTAAAAATATTTTTATGTGATTTTTAGTGTTATATCCAAAGTCTAAACAATAATTTCTACTCCAATATCACGAAGGTAAGTGTTCTGGCTATCCCTCCTACTAATTTTAACATATTTTTAAAAATAAAATTTGTCACTTCATTGCATCAGCTTTCAATCTAACTAGGACTTTGCACCAAGGACTGGGACATCATAAGACCTCCCATTCAAGAAAAAGGTTTGCCAGAGAAAAGAATCGCATGTTTAAAACATCTGTATTCATCTGTTTGTGTTTAGGAGTTCAGCATCAAATATTTCTTGAAGCTTGGCGTCCCTCCAAATAAACTTATCATGGGAGTTCCTTTGTACGGACGTACGTTCTTCGTAGAGGGTTTGACCGAGGTCACATCGCTGGGAGATCCCGCGCAGGAAAAGGGCTTCCAGGGCCCATACACGAGGGAAGATGGTTTCATGGGATACAATGAAGTGAGTTCTTTTTTTAAAAATAATTAATTGATGTTGACAGTCATTGGGTATGATTTATCAAATGTAACACAGAATTATGCCAGGATCATGACCAACTTAACTTTAACTTAATGTAGTGTTCACTTAACTTAAGAAAAAATATGTGTTATCACGATTCACGTAACTTAACATAACAACCCGAGCCAAACATCTGCATTACGAGTATGATCTGTGAGTTGTACTATTTGTAAAGTGATGATCTGTGAATGTCTACTATTTTATATATTAATATAATAAATATTTATCACTAAACTTTTTTGATAAATTTAGCTTTCCTATTTGTAGCCGACAATTTCCGCATGTACATCATGAACTCTGTCTTAAAATATGAGTGAAGAATAACCCTGGACACGAGACAATGTCTGGATAGCTCAATGGTTAAAGCATTGGCGTACTCAGCCAAAGATCCCGGGTTTGATTCCCGTGTTCAGGTGTCATTTTTCAATTTTCAGAATATGATATCTAGATGGAGTAATCCTGTTAAATTCTTTCATATTTTAGTTTAATTATTTCATTTCAATGTTCGATCACAAGAACTGAAGCTAGAAAGTAGACCTTGCTCATAAAATCAACAAATGAATTACTAACTAGCCCTGTAGACGTCACCTGCAAAATTATTGGCTGGCTAGATCACAGTGGCACCCTTTACTTATAGTAACTTATCGTAGAACGCTCTCTCTGGAAAACTTTGTACGTCAAGTCACTCTAGGTGAACAGAACGTTAAGTTAATCGTGATGGCTTCCGTTTAAAAACACGAAGATAATCTTTATGTTACGATATGTTACGATACTGTAAGTGTAAGTCACTGGAATGTTAAGTCGATCGTGATCCCGGTATTACAAGCCAAAAAGTTAACCTCAGCATACAAAATTTAATCTAAAAAAAAAATCATACAAAGCTTCAAAATCTACCAAATTTAAAATTATGCACATTTGGGTAAGATTTATATGCTTTTAGGCACTAGGGAAATTTTATAGATTTCTTAGGGATCATTTTGAAGAGCCTTAAGTAATTTTTGTGGAGTGACATCTTAAAACTTTTCGCATCTGTGTAAATGTTTATTAATAATTTTTCCAAACAATAATTGTAGTCCAGAAACTATATTAGTGAGTATTATTTTATTTGGTCTATACTTAAATCATTAATGTATAAATAACTTAAACTGTGTATTTTGTCTCTAAAGTGCTGCTCTAGCTTCTATTGACTTTTAAATATTTATAAACCATAGTTTAACAAACTGTCCAACACCTTAGCTCAGTCTACCTATTGAGCCCCGGATTCGATTCCAGGCATGGCCGAAAATTTATCATTGATGACAATTTGGGTGTACCCTTTAACATTGATAAATTGATGGCTGGGAGACTAGATGTTGTGCTTGTCCTAGTCTTAAGATAGATTATAAGGCACTTGAAGCAACGACAGGCCTAGTCAGCCAGTAGTGAAAAATATATGGATTGAATAAAAAAACAGACCCGGGCCACAGGCTGGAAACAGTAATGGATGTAGACTTAAAAAAACTAACAATACTTACAATTAATTTGACAACAATGATTGGCAATATATTTTTCATTTATACATGCTAATGCTATCATGGGGTGTCAGAAAATTAAAGTGAATAGTTTTATTATTATTATTATTAGCACCGCGTCTTACTACCCGTTCGGGTTATACGCACTTACGCTAATGTGTAATGGTAGGGTGATTGTGAGATGAAATGGAGGACCTACAGTTTAACGTGGAATCCGAACCACGGTGGAGGCCTGGCATTCCTCACATTCACAAGATGTCTTGTCAGAGGTGAAGGAAGGGTTTGGTAATCAGATAAATCTTTGCCGGGACCGAGGATTGAACCCCGGCCGCCAGCATAGAAGTCTGACACCTTACCCCTAGACCACCAGGTCACCCCAAGTGAATAGTTAAGCCAAGTCATTTGAAAATTATTCCTTTTTTTATAATCTAGGAAACAGTATTAAGGCTCTGACACAGACTCCGTATCTGTAAGTCCGTAGTCCGTACTCTGTGCTCTTGGTCCATAAGAAATTCTACTCGCAATTACAGTCTCAATATCCGTATTCACATGACCATTTCAATTAATGAGATGGTAAGAGACTTCATCCAATCAAAGAATTCGAAAGAAAATAGTCTACAGCACAGAGCGCACGTCAAGCAGTCAGCTGATCAAAGAAACTAAAAACAACTTTGTTGAGAAAACTTCCAGTATGTATACTAAAATGTAGGTTTAGTACATTCACAAGGAATATATTTATAACTTGATTTTAACTATCAAACTTAAAATAGTAAGTGTTTGCAATAGCCTGAAAATGCAAAACAGATGTAGGCCTACTAATATTTTGGATGGAAACAAAACAAGCACTTTTAATTTTTTTTATTAAGGTTTTACTACAAATACTAATCACGCTAATGGATTAGGAATTGGGAAGGTTGAATTTAGAGGAAGCCGACCCGAATTTGCGTGGGGGGAGAGTGGAAAACTATTTAGGAAAAACCACCCCCAGTTCACCTGATCGAGATTCGAACCTCGATCTCCCCATCCTCGGCAGTCTAGCTCAACACAAAACTATTGCGTTAACTAACTACACCATCGAGGTAGGTATTTGATAAGATGCTTCTACTTGCTAAAAAAAAGCAGAATTATTAAAAAAACAACTGGGCTTGGCCTGACAATTAGGTAGCCCCTATGAATGGTGCTGCCCATTACGGCTATCACAAACTTGCACGTCCTATTTCAATATTAATTACATGTGCTAATGTACACCAGGGGAAAGAATGCCACCCAATCTAGCTAGAGTGGTTTACTTAGATTCCACTCATGCAAACATGGTCCTAGTTCAGGTGGATTTTCCATGTGCCTAAAAAAAAAAGGACTAGGCATAGTAAAATATATGAACAGATAATGTATGCATGTAGAGCCTAAAGACGGGGAAATCGTCGTTCGAATCCGGTCGAGTGCGGTGAGGGTGGGTTTTCCACTCTCGCTGCACACAAATGCGGGTACACTTTTTCAGAATTCAACCTTCCTGATCCCTTACTCTGAATTCAATCTTTCTTGATCTCTAACCCATTAGTAATTAGTATACAGGCCTATCACCTGAATAGGTAGTAAGACGTGGTGCTAAGAAAAAAAGAATGGTTTGTATTACACAAATGCAAACATGTCCTTAGTTTAGGTGGATTTTCTATAAGTGCCTAAAAAGGACTAGGCTTAAAAAATTACATATGGACAGATAACAATTTATTTAAATAGCCTGTTTTTTTCTAGTGTCCACCGTTAAATCCAATATAAATAGAAATGGAATTAGGTTTGGGTTCCACTATTACAAATATGTTTCTAACTCAGGTGGATTTTCTAACTTCCTAAAAAAGGAGTAGTTCTGATAAAAAAAATATACGAGCAGAAACTATTTATGTATGTATATCCTTTTTTTTCTTTTCTAGTTTTCATAAATAAATGCGACATTGTAAGAAAGGGGTTTTGCTTCCAAAGTAAAAGTAAGCTTACTTGTAGCCAAAACTTTCCTGATGATTTCTGAAATACTTAGCCAGGCATTTTATTTTCTTAGAGTGTCTTTAAAGTCTTTAAGTTTTTTACTAAACAAAAGAGGCCTTTGCCGAACACATTCAATAAGTAGAGAATCCATTTCAAAATCATTAGTATTCATAATTATTTATCAATTACAGGAAATTAAATGACGCTATTAAATGGAGTATAAACCAAATAATAGGGGTGTTGAACCTACAAAAGCAAAGCCAATATTTCTGAGAAATTGGTATTTCTCAGAAAACATTTTCCTAGAAGCCTCTCTGCCCAGGGTGATTAGATTTTTAGAAAAATGTTTCTAATAGGTCCACATGTAGCCATCTTTTCATTTTGTATTTGTTTCCATAGCGACGGATTATATCATGCTATTCTTTCTTTATTTCAAGGCGCATGCGCATATTTACTCGTCTGTGATTGGTAGTCCGTATAAACGAGTCCGTAGAAAGTTAAAGTTGGGCAACTTCTACGGAGTAAGGACTTACGGATAAAGACTCTGTGGCCAGTGCAATTTGATATTGTATCATTGATTTCTTACGGACTACAGATACGGATTCGGTGCCAGGGCCTTTAGAAGATTGCATTTTCAAGGCAACCAGCATTCACATGAATTGATTTTTGAAAACCACAATGTGGACAAATTATGAGGCCATTGCCACTGGACTTTCTTAGTACTGCCAACCCTTAGCTAAAAAATATAATATAAAATGTGTTCTATGTTTTCATTTCCATGTATGGAATAATGTTCCAGATCTGCGAAGAACTCAACGCCAATAAATCTTCTTGGAAACAGTTCTGGGATGAAAAGAGTGTGACACCCTTTGCTGTGAACGGAAACCAAGTCATCGCTTATGATAATGAGCGCAGCATTGCAGAAAAGGTACATTTAAATTTTACAATTTCTTATAGACAATAACAAGATAATAAAAGTACTTATTTTTATTCATTAATTTAAATTCGTCTTTTAGCAAAATTCACTAAACTACTCCCACTGTGTCGCACAGCCTGTTCAATCTATGTGCATATTTATTAATTCATGTTACATTCTGCGGATAGTAAAGGTAGACAAAGTTTACCTGAATTTTTGTGAAGATTGAGTGGGAAATCGGTTTAGGAAAAAAAAAACACGGTAATAACTGACTGGGATTCAAACCCCCAATCCCCACATATTCACTGTTTATATATATATATCTAAACACCACATTTGGTAATCAGGTGAAATTCGCCATAAAGAACAAACTGGGTGGCATCATGGTGTGGTCGGTGGACACTGACGACTTCCACGGAGACTGCTACGAGAAGGACGACAACGCGATTGCCGCGAGCTACCCGCTGATGAGAGCCATTAACAAGGCTGTGTTCGTATCCCAACGAGAGCAAGCCAATGAAGTCATCACACAGGAAGAAAAGGACACTGCGAACAAAAAAGAAAGTGTTAACAGTAGTTCAGGGACTGCACTTGGATCGCTAGGGTTGTGTCTTGCCCTAATTTTCTTCGGTTTATAGAGGTTCAGTGTTGAAAGACATCTTTGATTGAAATGTTGCAACAATGCTTTTGATGAAGGTTGTTCTCACTCTTTTTGGGTTGTACTTATTACGTGTGTTGTTTCCACTCAAATGTTTCTTGAGCGATGAGCTGAGACCATAAATATTGTAAGGAGACAAAATATGTTGATATTGAGCTGATTTCACTATAAAATAACTGAAATGTCAATTTACAATAAACGCTAAGCCTTTCCGAAATTTCAAATTCAAATCTGAATCTTGTTGAGATTTATGTTTGCTCAAAATGTTGAAACTTAATATTTAAAATATTCGTATTATATTCATAATTTAACTTTCTATAGAAGTTAACATGATGCATAATGTGGCTTGACTGTAGAAACTTGACTCCAGATATATTTAAAATCCAATCATTGGATTATTACTACAGGGAACGGTTATATATATTATTAAAATGCAATCCATAGAGTTATATATATCAACCTAAAATTATATTACATTGAAATAATACCTTTCAATTTTTACCTAAAGTGGTTTATCAGATTCCATGTTTTTTCTTGAAAAATAAAAATTTGTTTTCAATAACACTAGCTCTTTTAAAGAATGTATATAATCCAAATTACTAAGGAAAACAACAAATAAATATCATTGCCAATATATATTAAGGAGCATGTGTGGTTGGTTGAATGAACTATGAATAGGTTATAATTTTTTTTTACAAAATAAATGTCAAATGTATGCAGTTTTGTAAACTATTGTCATCTTTATCATGAAAGCTGTGTGATTATTATCACCCCAATTTAATAGGGATAATTTGTTATGAACATATTTATAATAGTATTGATAAAAGTTCTTTATAATTGAAATAGCTCTTTAAATTTTTCTAGATATTTTAAAAAACTTGAATATTTTGCTGATTTAACTTAACAGTAAATATTTCATTCAAGTGAAAACATCAATTTTATACTGTAATAAAATCACATTTTGTAGACAACAATGAAATAATATACAACTATATTATTTCTACAGCATTTCCTAGGTTAAATAATTCAATAACTGCATTTAACCTTGAAACTCTAATAATAAAAGAGTATTACACATTGAACAGCCTACTTTAATTAGTTAGGTCAATGAGCAAGATAATAGAAAATAAAAATTTACTGTTTGGATATATATTTTAAAGCATTTACTATTTACTAGAGGTGTGTGAAGTCCACTTTATCAATTTGAATCAAATTCTCGGAATGGCAATAATTGAACATAGAGTATTTTAGCTGAGCTGTCAATATTTTTTATTGGCGAAGCTTTGATGCTGGAATATTTTCAAAGCTAAATCGAAGTTTTAAATCCTCGCACACCCCTAATATTTACATGTACTGTATTCACATATTTTGATTTATGTCTTTTCAGTTTAATCAAAGTGCTGCTCTGGATTTATGTGTTTGCAAAAAAAAAAAGGAGCAGAACAGAAACATGGTCATGTGATGAGCGCTAAACCAATCACGAGATTTCAGATTGATTGTCTTGGGGAAGGTTGAAATCGTTTCAGATCTTTCTGCTCTGCCAAGAGCCAATCAGCGCAAAGATGATCGTATTTGTATAATGCTATGCACCCTCGCCCTAAACCCAATACTTGACATGGGTTGTGTCTGGATAGTCCGTCCAAGGGCACTTTGAAGCTAAGCGTACTTGGAGATTGTATTATCCTTGACTCACAGGATAAAAATTATTTTTGATTGTGTCTGAAATATTTTTCAAGTTTACTGATGTACTCCATAACCTGCACTCAACTTAAGGTTGAATATTATTTGTTCTTCACTGTATCAAATGAACATATTATAAAACCTCTGTGGTCTGGGGGTCGGAATTTCTTGCTACAGGTCCGAAGGTCCCGGGTTCAATCCTTGACGCTTCCATAATATTTTTTGCGAAGCAGTGGGTCTGGAACAATGGCAAACTCGATCTTGTGTGGAAAAATGAGCTACGTGAATCTAATTAGTAGCAGTTCCTGTCTATAAAATTGAGATTACTGGCTGGAGGGTACATTGTGTTGACCACATGACACCCTCTATCTGTAAATTTTGGCACAGCGATGGCTGTACGGTCGATATAGCTTGCTTGCTGGCTCATGCCATGGAGGTTTTTTTTAAAAAGAATATTAAATTATTGAAAAACATAGATAAATGAGAGAGAATAGCAACCTTTATATATTTTTATGAATCCTGTAAGCATGCAGAAATGTTTGACACTTTATTTGGTAGTCCTAGGGATATAATAACGACTGTAAATTTGCACCTGCCATCTGGTCTTGAATTAGTGTCGCCACCCCTCCAACCACTGTTTAAATCTGTTTTACTTTTGGCTGGACTCAGTCCAAATATATATATGAGGTTCTATCTTTTTTTTTTTTTCAAATTAAAATGGCTTGTTTTGTTTGGATTCTCATGGCGTACCACCGGAAATAGTTGTATGTACCACTGGGGGTACTTGTACCACAGTTTTTGAGCCGCTTATTTATAGTATACATATTATTCAGATACAACCATTGTAAAAACAAATTTAAAAAAAATATCTCTAAAACCAATTTTGATAGGAAACCCACGTTGCTGATTGGCATTGCAAACAAAGTATCATGGGTAAACACACAAATCTTGTGAATCAATCCTTACTTTTCTGTCTTGCAATTTTCACCTGTGGAATGTTCCTACATAACAAATAAACGTGGTGTAAAATTGTGATGTGTCAAGTTCTTTAGTGAAATCCTACACAAGATACAAGTCCCATTTACTCTTATTTGCCAAAATAGTGATTTTGCTGGAATTTTTATACATAATTTTTAGGGTAAAAAATTATTTTTATTGCCATAAGTGTTGTCAATAATTCTTTGTTTCTTTGAATGTCCATTTTTATAATTTTTTTCCGATAAGAATGCATTTTTATAGTCACTTTAACAAAATTGAATATTCGGAAGCGCTGCTATACTTAAACATTTACCACCTATACATAACTAAACTTATATTAGCGTCAGTGATAGCCAGAAAAATGCTGCTTTAAAATTATGTAAGAAAAAAAAAATTAGCACCACATTTTACTACTCGTTGGGGTTATGCGCTTATGTACTGATTACTGTAATGGTTTTAGGGATTAAGAAGGTTATATTTATAGAAAGTGTACCCGTATTTACATGGCGATAGTGTAAAAATCATTTTTGGAAGAAAAAAACCCTGATTACACCCAACCGAGATTCAAACCTTGATCTCATTATCGGCAATCGAGTCTACTGCGAGAGTAGCGTGTTAGACCATGCGGCCATCGAAGCAGGTAAATGCTATGATATATTCAGTGATAGTGATCGGTAGTAAATCTGCCTACTAGGTTAAGGGTCCAAGGTTAGATTCCTCACATAGTTGAAAAGATTTTTGTTGGTTAAATGTGGGTTTATCTTTTCAAAGTGAATTAACGGCCGAGGGGAAGGGGCTGGATGTTTTATCATTACTAGATTTAAAATAGTTTATAACCTGTGTGCTGATATAGTCTATAACCTGTGTGCTGATATAGTCTATAACCTGTGTGTTGATATAGTCTATAACCTGTGTGTTGATATAGTTTATAACCCGAGTTTATTCAGAAAGTGAACATTAAATGCCTCAAATAAAATAAAAAATCTAAACCTGTCCAAACTTCTGTAACATGATCATTCTACAAAAGAGACATGCTCTATTTTTGTCACTGGCCCTTTTGCTCCCCCACCCCCACCCTCTATAAGCAACCCTGTTTTAGTTATCTAGTGTATTTTTTCATTCAGAATATTTAAAGTGCTATCTTTGAACAGACTAACTATATCAGGAGGACGATGAACCTGAGTGGTTAGCCGAACAGGTCTAAATAGACCTGCGTAGTACTTTCCACCTGGTCACTGTTAACTGGAGGATCAGGGTTCGAATCAACATGTGTTTATCAATGTGGTTTTCTCAGCTACTGTTCTCGCTAATCCGGGTGCCTTTTTGGTCAAGCACACTCCTCCATATCCCTTGGAATATGTCGTTATTAAGATTTGTGTTGTCTGTTTGTAATGAGGCTTCCCACCTAGCTGTGCAAGCTGAGATACATATAGATAGGCCGTAAGCCGAATACACCTTGCTAAACAGCCCTAAACTAGGATTGAATGTGTTAATATCTCTAGAAAGGTTTTACTCCTGATAACCAGGCAACCCACCTAGCTAGACGGATCACACACTAGGAGTGGCTGTGTTAATAATTCTAGAAAGATTTTACTCCTGATAACCAGGCAACCCACCTAGCTAGACAGCCCTAAACTAGGATTGAATGTGTTAATATCTCTAGAAAGGTTTTACTCCTGATAACCAGGCAACCCACCTAGCTAGACGGATCACACACTAGGAGTGGCTGTGTTAATAATTCTAGAAAGATTTTACTCCTGATAACCAGGCAACCCACC
>CABFVX010000496.1:153253-235052 GCA_902151425.1 Timema shepardi | reverse complement strand
TCGAGTCTAGGAGTCCCGGGTTCGATTCACCACTGGTACCTTAGGTTGTTGTTTTTTCACCAAAAGGAGAGTTACCCCTACAGTCGCTAGGGTTTGGTTTATATATTATTATTATTATTATTAGCACCGCGTCTTACTACCCGTTCGGGTTATACGCACTTACGCTAATTTGTAATGGTAGGGTGATTGTGAGATTAAATGAAGGACCTACAGTTTAACGTGGAATCCGAACCACGGTGGAGACCTGGCATTCCACACATCCACAAGTTGTGATTAATACACGTCTTGTCAGAGGTGAAGGAAGGGTTTGGCTATCAGATAAATCTGTGCCAGGACCGAGGATTGAACCGCGGCCGCCAGCACAGAAGTCAAGACACCTTACCCCTAGACCACCAGGTCTTCCTTGGTTTATATAAAATGGTGTCAAGGATTCCACCTGAATCAAGTGCTACACAAACTTAACAAAGTGGGAAACAAATGCCACGCGCGTGCGAATGTTCCGGCGTCACATAAAATAGTGTAAACAGTTGCTGAAGAGGAAGAAATGTGTGGTAATTGTGTCGAAGCTGGGAGGGATTAGTGAGGAAAGTAGAAAGTCGCAACCAACTCTGATAACACACATTATCTGCGCGGTAATCAGCCATGTTTTTGTCGAGCAACCTGCCTCGGTGTCGTAGTTGGCTAACGCGCTTGTCGTGTTGAGCTCGACTGCTGAGGACGGGGAGATCGAGGTTCGAATCTCGGTCGGGTGAACTGGGGGTGGTTTTTCCTAAATGGTTTTCCACTCTCCCTCCCCGCAAATGCGGGTTCACTTCCTCTAATTCAACCTTCCCAATTCCTAATTCATTAGAGTAATTAGTACTTAAAGCGTATAACCCGAACGGGTAGTAAGACGCGGTGCTAAATATTGTTTTATCGAGCATATTTTTCTTTTTTTTAAATAAATCTCACCGCCAGAAAATGAAGGTCAAGCAAGTGGCAGCATTTCGGTCCGCGATGACAAAACGGCGAAACAAAAGGAAAAAATAGATTCTAGTTGTTTTTATTTAGCAGAGCGTCTTACTACCCGTTCGGGTTATACGCTTGTGTACTAATTACGCTTATCGGTTAAGGATAAGTAAGGTCAAATTTACAGGAAGTGTACCCGCATTTGCGTAGAGAGAAAGAGAGTGATAAGCCATTTAGGAAAAACCACCCCCAGTTCACCCGACCGAGATTCTAACCTCGATCTCCCCGTCCTCAGCAGTCGAGCTCAACACGACTAGCGCGTTAGCCAACTACGCCACCGAGGCGGCTGTTACTATATTCTTTGCAGGTTAAGTTCCGAATGGCTGGACGGTTTTCAACCTCCGCGATTACTGCTCAAACAAAACTGACCAACATTTCTCGAGTGGTGTCTGGAGAGGACTGACCACTCTTGTTTAAACTGTCGGCACGCTCGCTACCTGCAATCTAATGATATGTAAACATCCCGTCACCGCAACCACCTGCACGTTGTCTGTTATACCAGTGGTCGCCTGCACGTTGTCTGTTATACCAGTGGCCGCCTGCACGTTGTCTGTTATACCAGTGGTCGCCTGCACGTTGTATGTTATACTAGTGGCCGCCGTAGTAGTCATGTGCGCCTTGTCCAACTAACCGTATGCATTCTCAGTGGACGCGCGCAACCTACTATTTATTCGACATTATTATTAAACATAATGATATCGAATAGTGGCCGACATTCGAATCTCAATTTCCTCTTAACAAAGGCAAGCCAGGCAAATGAGGGCCTGACGCCCAAGACCACGCAAACCACGGGGCTAGTAGTGATGTTTTTTTGTTTGTTTTTTGTTTCGCGTGCCCTAGACGCGCCTCAGGTCGTCGGACCAGTGCGAAAGGCCAAACTGTCACGCCGCATTCGTTGGGCGACCCCTAATTACCCTGAACACGTGCTCGGGTTCCAAGTGGTTAATTGGGCGGTCTGGGCGTTGCCTGCCCATTATTCGACGCTCTCGAGCGGGTTTTAATGTCCCCAGACCTCGCGCGTAAAGAAGAAAGACAAACCAAAGCTTGTAAATCATTCCTTCTCTTCTCCGCGAACTTATCACACGCGTTGGTCCGCGTCTTCCTGTGTGAGACTATGTTGGGCTTTTAATTTGTTTTCATAGCGGCGGTAATTATCCTACACTTCCTGCCAAAGAAAACAGATTGCCCGGTTATTTATACTATTATTATTATTATTATTATTAGCCCCGCGTCTTACTACCCGTTCGGGTTATACGCACTTACGCTAATGTGTAATGGTAAGAGTGATTGTGAGATGAAATGAAGGACCTGCAGTTTAACGTGGAATCCGAACCACGGTGGGAGGTCTGGCATTCCCACACATTCACAAGTTGTGATTAATACACGTCTTGTCAGAGGTGAAGGAAGGGGTTTGGTGATCATATTTATACTAACTATAGCCAGATTTTCTTACTAATGGACAGATCTAACAGCCAGAAAAAAAGATTTTCACGTATTTTTTAAAATTTAGCATCGCATATTACTTACTATCTGTTTAGGTTATACGCCTATGTACTAATTGCACAAATCGGTTAGGGATTAGGAAGGCTTAATTTAGAAGTGCACCCGCATTTGGATGAAAGGAAAGTGGAAAACTATTACGGAAAAACTAACCTCAGTGTACCAGACCTGGATCAAAGCCCGATCTCCCCCCCCCCATCTTCGGCAGTCTAATCCAACACGAGATTAGCGCGTTAAACCAAGCGGCCACCGAAGCAGGTATTTCCACGTATAGATACGTCAAGTCGTGTGATTTGCAGCTGTCACTTTTGATATATATTTTAAGCACCGCGTCATATTACCTATTCAAGATATCCACATGTGTATTAATTAGGACGCTAATGAGTTATGGGTGAGGAAGGTTGACTTTAAGAGGTATAACCGCATTGGCGTGGATGGAGAGTGGAAAAATATTTAGGAAGCATAACCCTCAGTACATCCGACCAGGATTCATACCACGATCTCCCCCTTCATAGGAATTTTAGTCTATTTGCGAGAGCGACGCCTTAGACCGTGCGGCCACCGATGTTGAGGTATTTATCGTGCACTTTCTAAACTAGTTTATTAGGTATATCAGCACATGAATCATTAACTAACTTAAATCTAGAGCAGACATAACATCCATTCTACGGCCGTCACCGTGGAAAGGGGAAACTCAAATTACACCAAATTATAATTTTTCACCCATACCAGTAATCGAACCCGGTACCCTTAGCTCATTTAGCGGATACGCTACCGACTGTGCCGGACAATATAAATATAGAAGAAATGCTGACAGTAAATAAATACATATGTTGTTTTAAAGGCCTTTCCTGTAAAAAATTTGGCCTTTCCTGAGAAACATTTGACTGTACCTTCTAGAAAAAAACCTATTAATTTTTCTCAAAAATGAATTTATTAAAATGAGGATGAAGATGGGGAAAATGGGGATGGGGATCAAATACTCCATACAATATCGGGCAGAATTTCTTACTTTTTAAGTTAGGTACCTCTATCGTAAAAAATTAAACAAAACAAAGAACAACTGTGTGACTGTTCGCCGAAAAACTAACGCAGAACAGAAACCGGGTCACGTGACGAGCTATAAGCCAATCACAAGATTTCCGCTTCATCGGCGCGAGCTGTTTCGCTCGAGTTCAACTCATCTCTTACTTTGTCCAATCTGCTTCAAATGCTCGGTACAGGAAAACCGATCAAATCCCAAATCAGTGCGCATGCGCTGTGGAGCTAGAAGCGAGCAGACAGTTTTTATTGGATTGTGCCACGACACAGCGTTATAATTTGAAAACATCCATCGGGAGAGTGGTCTAAAATATGTTTATAATCAGCTGTCTTAAATAAGCGTTGCAATGCATCTTGGGTCAGCATACAGAATGTGAATTGTTGTGACACTCAGCAGATTTTGTTCTCTATTTTCGGCGTGAATTAAGCTCAAGTTGTTGACTGGATATTGACCTGGAAACGGTACTCGGGCATGGGTCGGAACACAAAAAATATCGGATAGTAAAAGAGAGAGAAAACCTCACTTAAACACACACACACACTCACAAAAACAAGAAATATTATTGTCTTCTAAGAAATGTATTGAGGTGTTTATCTTTTAAATACAATCTACAATCTAACTAAGGCAACATAAAACGAAATATTTGATCAGAAAACATTGATTTATTGATGAATATTTTCCTGTTTTAAAGACGACATCTTGGCCTTGGCTGCAGAATCTCTCCAGTTCTTTAGCCACAAAATGTCCACAGGGTTTGAAGTAGGTTACTGTTCTAAAAACTGAAGAACCGGATCAAGTGCTTGTATAGCGTCAATAATACAATCGGATATAACGAGGAGACGGATATTCAGAGGTCGGATATAATGAGGAGACGGTTCGGATGTAGAAGCGTATACTGTATACTGCGATTTAAAGTGATTTAGGACCCGCGTGGTGGGTAGGCTAGGGAACATGGTTGCCACATCGCGAGAGTTGGCGCGTTACTACTATGCAAGCATACTCGGTGACTGTCAAGAAATCTATCAACATGTATCGGTTGTTATGACAACTACTCTTCACGGATTGGTCGAGCATGTGACGAGCCTCCATTCCCCACTCCGACTGCGCTGACCTCAATCCTAAAGCAGTTTAAAACGCAGTATAATAATTATAATAATACTGTAGAGCCACCAGTGGCGGCTCTGTGGAACTGCAGAACCCCCTATTTCCACTTGATATTATCGATAACATTTAATATAATGAGTCATTTTTTCTTTAATTCTTTATTTATTTTTGTAGTACAATATATATTCCTTAAGCTTAATGTCAGTACTTCAGTAGCCATCCCCCAGTTTATGAAAAAGATACAAAAATATTTGTATGGAATTGTGCACTTCACAGTGCCAGCGACGTAGTGTTTGATTGTTGTGCGCATGCGCACCTAGGAGGGGAATGGGGAGGAAGGCGGGACTGCCAGGTAGAGAGAGCATTGTTGCTCTCGCAGTACCGGCTCTGGCGTGATGGTGGAAGGAATAAATTTTCTTTTTATACATTCTTTTTTTTTCCTTTTACACAATTTTCAACAAAGACTAAAAAAACTTCAGTAGCAGCACCCCCATTAATTTTAGCTACGATCCACCATTGAGAGCCACATCAAATGCTTGTTTAGTGTCAGTATTACGGTCGGATATAACGAGGAGACGGATATTCATAGGTCTTATGTGGGAGGGTATGTGTGTGTATGTACGTGTATATCAATCTTCGTATTGCTTTTCGGAAATGAAGAGCATTTTGTATAAATTATCATAATAAAACTTCAGAACTAAGTGGTCTCTTTTTGGCCTTCAGACGGATTTTTCTCCAAAATTTACAGACATTCCCTTGAGTTTCCTTACAGACTTTATTTAATTCTCAAACATTTCTCTCATCTCCTTTAAAGTTTTAACTTCCAAGACATTTCCCCATATTTTCCACGTTCCCAACCGTTGTGACAGCCACGTGACCGCATTCCTTTATGTGTATGCAAGTATATGTTTTACTAAGATTATTTAAAAAAAAAACTTACGTAATTATTGATAACTAAACACAAGAACACCAACTTTCTAGATATCAAAACCGGTTCTTTAAAGAAGAACCGGTAGAATCAAATCCATAACTATTTATATAGCTATTTGAGTTTCTTCCAACAATTTTTGAAAGCAGTGAACCGTTTCACGAACTACTTGTAAAGGGAATTATTTTGAGGGTTTTGATATGTCATATATTTTTTGGTTCATTACAGACAATGCCCATGGAGACACAAATTACATTATCCCCCCGATTGCGGAACGATTTTTTAAGAGGTATTTTTTTTTGTCATTTTGGATTTTTAGGTAATATTTTCTTGGTTTGCGTATTTTTTAATAATCTTTGAATGAGTTTTAAGCCTTTGTGATGAATAAGCATATTTTAAAATACCATCAATATTTTGTGAATGTACAAAACATAAATATTTTCAACATACAGTCGCCGGGATAAAAAGGTAATGCAGGGCATGAACTTTGTATCCTCTTTGCTTGTCTGGTTGTAAAATACACATTCCTGGTGAGACTGTAACTAGACTGAAGAGGGTTGCGTTGGGAGGGGGTAGCTATTACTTCTGAAGCATATATTTGTAAATCAATATTATATTCAGCAGAATACAAGAGTTTAGTTGTAAAATACACATTCCTGGTGAGACTGCAAATAGACTGGAGAGGGTTGCGTTGGGAGGGGGTAGCTATTACTTCTGAAGTAGATATTTGTAAATCAATATTTATATTCAGCAGAATACAAGAGTTTAGTTGTAAAATACACATTCCTGGTGAGACTGCAACTAGACTGGAGAGGGTTGTGTTTGGAGAGGGTAGCTATTACTTCTGAAGCAGATATTTCCTTTCGCAACATGGATTACAATGAATATATATTTCACTCAGTGGGTGAAACACGAAACCAAGTCAAAATATTCTTTTTTTGCCGTTTTTTATATAAAACTATATTTCTAGTGATGGATTAAATGGTCAAGCATATGTAGCTGATAATTTCCTCACGTCCGTCACAGACTCTGCCTTAAAATATGAGTGAAGAATGACCCTGAGCACGGGACGACTCCTGGATAGTTCAGTGGTTAGAGTATTGGCGTACTAAGCCAAAGGTTCAAGGTTCGATTCCTCTGTACTGATGTCATTTTTTTAATTCAAAGAATATTGTATTTTTAGTGGCGATACACTAATTTGGTGAGGGAAGAAATTAGTTCGAAATATTCTTTATGGTGTGTCATCCTCCTACGTATCATATGATCCACATTGAAAATTAAATATTAAATTAAAGTCAATAACCCAAGAAAGACCTGCTTTGGTGGCCGCATAGTTTAAGGTGTCACTTTTGTGTAAATACTTTACTGCCGATGACAGGAAGATCGAGGTTCAAAACCCAGCCGGGCGGGTTTTTTTCCCCAAATGGTTTTCCACTCTCCTTCTCCACAAATACGAGTACACTTTTTATAAATATAGCCTTTATACGCCTTAAAACCATTAGTGTAATTTAGTGCATAAGTGTATGACCCAAATGGGTAGTTAGAAGAGATGCTTGGAAATATTTTCATACACATTTATGTACTACCAAAAACTGCACAAATTGGCAGCGCGAATTAAACAACTTTTGGGAACTGATCCGTGTCAAAGAATTAGGGCCAGTTTCATAGTCAAATTTAGTACGCCTCAAGTGTGGCGCTAAACTAAGTACATGACGACACCTACCTCAACCAGAATGGAATGGGCCGGTTTCCTATGCGAGAACGGCCCATTCCATTCGAGTTTAGGTAGGTGTCGTCTTGTATTTAGTGTAGCGCCGCACTTGAGGCGTACTAAATTTGACTATGAAACTGGCCCTTAGTCTAAATTTGGCACACCAATCTAAAATGACCAATTTCCTCAAATATTACCGAATATCCAAATGTAGTATTCCCTACAACTTTTATAAAAAGAATAATGTTGGTACTAGTTTCATATCATCAAAAAGTCTGCGGTCCACATAAAATAACAAAGAGGGCCGCATGCGACCTGTAGGTTGCAAGTTTTGCATGCCTGCCAGGTTTATAGTAAAAAATGGTAAGAAGTTCTTTTCACCACCATTTTGTTCAGTAACTTGTCCGCTTCACCAACAACTGTCACATTTGACAGAACTAAAAAAAAAAACTGTAATAATTTGTTTTCATTTAAAATCTCATCAATATTTAAATCAAACTTCTTTTTTTTTTCCTAATACACACATGGTTCTGGGCAGTGGCACACTTTGGGGAGGTATACATGATATAAATCAAGGCCGGCCAGAATGAAATTTTGAGGAAAAAGTGGTTCAGGGGACATTGCCCCCTAAACCTCAGAATTTAGGAGTATGAATATTAAATATCTATAGAGTTATTTTTACTAACTTAGGGCAACTATTAAAATAATATAAGTTCTGTAAATTACTGGGTTTTTTTTTAGTTAATAATAGTAAACACCATTCAAATCTGAAGTAGGCTACTTATAAAAACTATTCAAATCTGATAAATTTAGACACTAATATTTTGGTTCAGGAACCATGGATAGAGAAAATTTAAAATGTGTTCAAAAAAGCAATTTTATTTCAAAATCTAGAACTATTTTGATAACAATTGCTTTATGTAAAAAATTAATTAGAGTTTTTAAATGTATATAGAATTTTATAAATTTCACAGAAATTAAAGTTTTTTTGTTTTTTTTCCAATCCTATTAGCGAATATTAATAATTAATGTTTGAAAGAAATGTTAACGTATCTAAAGCCTGTTTGCCTCAATACATTGTCCAATCAGCGCTGGTAGGATTGTCTGTTCAGATCACAGTCAAATCAAAGTTACTTAGGCTTTTAGTTTATGCGAAATCAGGTCTGATATGAGGATTTTTTCAGTCTCTATAGGTGCGGCCCCAACTTGAGTTTAGAGACTTACAAACAATAAAGCAATTAATAATAAAAAATGGCAGCTACAAGCTGTATAGTTTTTTTTCACTTAGCTTTGTTTTGTTTGTTTATTTAGTTAGTAAAAAAGGCCATAGTTATTATTATTAATAATAAAACTAAACCTGGCTATGGCCTTGTATATGTTACACCCCAAAAGCTAAATTGGCCCGATTACTATGCAAGTCATTTTTTTGTAATTTTTCAGGGGAAGAACAAAACATATTTTGTTGCTTCATTTTTATTTTCTCTCAATTCCTCTGATAGAATTATTGTGTTTGTAAAAAAAAACTTGAGATTTGTATAAAATGTTGACGTTTCATGACAGCAGGAAATCGAAAAAGTGGCTTTCACGATGCCATCTGTTTGTGTGCCTGGATCTAGGCCCAGAACCTAAATCATTTTACTGATCAGGCTAAAACTTGGCATCCAAGGTTTTCATTAAGGTTCTCTCGAGGAGTTTCTGGAAAGCTCTAAACATAAGGGTAATTTACTGAAAAGGGGGTGAATCTCAAAATTTGCTCTTCCAATTTACTAAGGAGGCTAAACCTTTCCCATGCTGTCAACAAAGAATAGAAAAAAAATAAAATTGAATCGAGATTTCATGGCCGAAGGCAGGGTCTGATGTGTAATTTGCAGCCCTTATTGACAGGTGGGAATAAATATTACTTTTTAAAAAAAAAAAAAACATGATTTTAAATCATAGCATGTTGTTAACAACTCTGGTTTTGAATTCAGCATAGTCTCAAACTATCTGCTTCAGGCTATTAGTCTGTTGTTGTTGTAAATATGGCCCTAAGTGAGAACGAGTAGTCTTGTCAAGGCTACCAGCGGTTATAGTACACTTTATATGGAGCAGGTGTTTCCAACTTTAAAGTGACCGAGGGCCACATTCTGAATCCATGAGTATAGTAACCTCATAATAGGATAATTTTTGTCAAGTTGTTCTAATTGTGATGAAATAAGAAATTTGGTAGTTTAAACATGGGGGGGGGAGGGGGGTACTAGCTAATGCTCTAAATCTTGGTCAATCGACCTTCGCTTACCTCTGCTCTCCTGGTGTATGGAGGAATTCATTTCTGAGGTGGGGACACCATTAGGGCGAATTCTATCCCTATATGTATGGTAGGACGATACATGAGAATAATGATGGTGGAAAACAAAGGAGACCTACAGTTTAACGCGGATCCCGAGCCACAGAGTTTAAACCTTTTTTAATTGGGCCTACTTATTAAATGAGTTTTTCAACTAAAATATACCGTGCTTACCTTTTATGCGTCAACGTAATGCAGCGGACGTTAGGAAGAAATTAAACATCAGTTGGAGCTTTCAAGGAATTTTTCCCACGCAGGGCAAAATTTTCTGTTTATCGTTTAAGCTAAATTTTACTACCATAATAGATTACTTTTACAAGAAACTTTGTAAGAAAAAAAAAAGAAGCATCGTGGGCTGTCAGTTGAAAACCCCTGATATCGGGCAATAGTTCCCAAGGGTGGCTTCATCACCTCCTGAGGGGTGGTGGGCTTACTTAGGGAGGTATTTGTGATCTTAGATTCCCACTAAGTGACTTTAAACCAAACATTGGGAAACTGGTAACGCTTCATCAAACCCTCTTTGATAGCCTCATGGTCTACTAAGGGATCACTCCCACAATAGGCCTATATTGGACTGCCTATGACGGAGAGGTCTTAGTTTGAATCCCGGTCGGATGTACCCAGGGTAATTTTTCTTAAATGTTTTTACGCTTTCTCTCTGTACAAATGTGGTATATTTAATGTAAATTATTCCTTCCTTATCCCTAACACATTAGTGTAATTAGTTAGGCTACATATGCCATGTGTGTAACCAGAATGGGTAGAGAAACGTGATGCTAGAAAACCACTTTGTCAAGTTTATCCATCACTTTAAGAATTTACTGTATAGTGCAGTAGTTACTAAATGTGATATCTAATAGAACTATTGCATTGTAACTGCCAATCAGCCTTTGAAAAGATGGTATCAATTTTGATAAATAAAGTGAGTTAAAATGTTTAGTTGGAATTTGAGTAAATGTGGGTCTTACAAACTTTTATATATTTTTTTATAGAATAGGGTAGGTGGCTTTAAAAATATTGGGAACTTCTAAGTTAATTTAGAGCATAAAAAATATTTGTCAATACACTACAATATTTATCTCTTCTATTACTAATTACATACTTAAGAAGACTGAGAATTAAATAATATTATATATATAAAGATTCAAAAGTGTGTTTGGTTAGGCCTATACAATTTAATCAAATATAGGCTAGATTGTTTTGTTTTGGATATGAAAAGGAAAAAAAAAGTTTTGATGCAAAAATAAATTGATTTCTATCACATTAAAATCATGGTCCGGTTGATTGCCGATAATAAACATAGTTGTCATACATTTAAAAATAGTTATTTTGACGTGTACAGTAATTGCTACTATCATCTAGAGTATAATAAAATATAATTTTTGAATGTTTATCAATAAAATTGGCTTAGATTTATATAAATTTTAATGAACCAGAGAATATTTGACACGTTTACACCTTTGATTCAATTATGTGTCCAATGTTCGATTTTCGTAATGGACCACAAAACAACAACATTTCCACACTTCTACAATATTACTAATATAAGCTAAGCCTTTTATTTTGGAAAATAAATCTAAGCAGAAGCTGTAAAGTAACAATATAAAATGAGTCATAAAGTCACATGTTAAATGAACATCTGAAATAATTTTCAGTAGTAAAATCCCTCTAATACAAACTAACAACAATGTAAACAAAATAGTAATAATATAGCACGAGGTTGAACGCCCATTTGATAAACAAACATACAATTATAGTTAAAATGTACGTTTGTAGATTTATAAAACAATATGATCATATAGCATTAAAGTGAAGATAGTTTTACTCACTTCTTTGATGATATTTCTCATAAAATACGCTGAAGAATATGTTGAAGGAGGAAACTCAGTCGCAGTGGAAGCCATGACGTTTGCATACAATTAAATACTATCTTATCTTTTGATCATATTCTTTCCAGATCCCCTAGGATATTCAATTCACTTCAGTTAGTGTAAACAAAAGGTAGCAATACTAATCTCACCTTTATGTAAAGGTTGGTATATCAGGTCGGGTCAAGCATTACAGAATTAAAATCTTACAAAAAAAGATTTTTCATGAATGTTAATTAGAATTAGGGTGGCAACAATGACGTGTAATCAACCAAAATGTATAATATCTTAAACTCTTACCAAAATAAAACCTTTAAAACAAATTCAAGCGTTTATCGACCTCATTGTTAAACAAATTATGTATAACATGTCAACCATGATTATCAACAGTTTCCAGTTTGTGGCCGTGTCAACTTGGTTAGTAAAATGCCTCCATTTTTCTTTATACTACCACCAATCTTCTCCCCTCTAACTGTTTCAACTTTCAACTACAAATCATTAATTAAGAGCGATCTAGCGGGGTTTTGTAAACTATAAATATAATACTCTAGTAGTAAGTTTAACAACCAAGTTTTACCCTAGTAGCCTAAAGTCCCACTATTATACAGTCCATTCGACATAAGAGTAATAACCAGAGATTACAGTTCGCAAATGAAATAAAAACCATTAAAAGAATAACATAATTAAAAACAAATGGTTTGTTATGAAAGTTTGGATTATGGTTCTTCTGCAAGAACAGAGATAAAAATAATGAAATGTAGATATACTCCCATCCCCTCTTAAACAGCCTTATTTTAATTTGGTTCCCATTCAATAAACTTGTGAAAATGTTTCTTTTCAATGGGTTCAATTACAACTCCATTTAATTTTTTGTTAATTTTTAAGATTTAAAAAAAAATTTAAGATTTGCTAATGAAAATCATATAATTAGCTCAGAATTTTGTTCAGATGATGTGAAATTCCCTCACACAAGGCTAAATGACTGACATTTGCTCTCTAGGAGGGCAGATGTGGCTCCAATCCACCCATTTGGAAAACCCACATGGCTACCCTTAGTCATTTTACAGTCTAGGCCAGGGGTTCCTGAACTGTGCTCGAGACACCCTGGAGCGTCGCTGGTCTTGGTCAAGGGCGTCGGGGTTATAACTAAAACTAAAACTTATAATGTATAGATTCATTTTTAAATGTTAATGAAAAAGTGAAACTGAAATCGTAAAATACAGGATGAGATGTTTCGCCTTATGAACAAATTGTACACATAAGGTCATGTACAACAAAAATATGTCTACTATAATTCCTTCTTTTTCAGTTTTGTAATTTTGTCCTAGTCTTATACTTTTACATTTAAAAGAATACAAGCTAGAAATGTAAATTACAATTTTTTGTTTAAAAAAATGCCACTAAATTGAATTGGGACATTTTTTTTTTTTTTTAATATTTTATACAGGGGTGTTGCATGGAAAATCTGACATTTGAAGGGTGGCAGAGTCTCAAAAAGTGTGTACAACCCTGGTTTAGGTATTTGCCCATCCATTGATAACACAATGTAGTGCAATCCCACTTTGTTTTTTTTAAACTGTTTGATCTCTAACAAGTACATTAGTTTGGTTACAAAACACTATGGACTCTAATATCCTTTCAAATGTAGGTAACATATTAACTGGTTTATATTCCTATACTTTATTAGTGCCGGCTGGGAACAATTGCAGACGTTTTCGAAGTTTTAGGAAAACCACCTCGGCTTAAAAATGTGTTGACAAAATGAAAAAAGATCTATCAGAACCCTTAGCAATTATCTACACTTGCCTTTTTTTGTTCAGTGAGAATACAACATTTTTGGGTGCGTTAATATTTATAGTGTATGAAAAACTATTAATTCCTCTTTCTTATTTGCTTCACCATTAATGAGACAATTTAAACTACCATTTTGGGTTCGGATTGACTCGGTGATTTCTTTTATACCGGCAATATATTTGTTAAGAGACTCTGCTATAGGTACATTATTTGTATTCACTTTTCAGACATGATTCACTTTTTTGTTTCTTCTAGAAACAGAGTTTATATAAATAAGTTCAGACAAAGAATATTTCTTGGTATTTCACCTTTCACTCTATGAACCCAAATTTAATATAAATATATATATTGTTATTATTAGCACCACGTATTACTATCTGTTCAGGTTATACGCTTATGTACTAATTAGGCTAATGGTTTTAGGGATGAGGTTATATTTGTAGGAAGTGTACTGGCACTTGCACAAAAAAAACATTTTGGAAAAAATCACCCTCATTACACATGACAAATACTCAAACCTCAACCTCCCCGTCATTCGCAGTCTAGTATACTGCGAGAGTAGCGCATTAGACCATGCGGCCACCGAAGGAGGGTCTATTTTTTTGTTCCCCCTCCTACTGCCCAAACAATCTTTTCTCACATTTATGCTAAGGGCCCATTCCCAAGAGCGATTTTAAAAGCACAGCAGTGAGGATGCGAATGATCACCCGTCTTGGCGACTAGCTGTCCACATAGCAGCACTGCCAGTGTAGATACAAATATTCCCACTGGCGATAGTTTGAATATGACATGGTCTCTGGAACTGGAGGGGGAGGGATGGGAGGTTCCAACCCTCCTTATTTTGATTACGAGGTTACTGGGACTATCTTAAGCTCCCCCAATATTTCCCAAAACATAGGGTAATACTAATATTGCCCATAATTTGCCGCTATTGTTACAAAACCCAAGTAATTAATCCTCTTTTAAGAAGTTTTGTTGCGCGTTTCACACTCCTTCCTAATGAGTTCCGATAAAATGTAGGTAGAGGGATTGCCGGGCGGTTAGTGACTGTTTTTATTCAAGAGGCAGCCGTCACCTCATCGTCCAACGGCAGCAATGCAAATTGTGAACCATGTTCTATTTTTTTTATTGTTTAAAAGCTATATTTTGTTTGTTCCTTTTATGTGTTTCTATCCACCTTTACTGTACTTACCTTTTTTCAAATATGTATATATTTTCTTATGTAATATTTCAAGGACCTGATTCAATGGTCAAATGATCTAAATCCAAGGTGTCACTCTGGATTAACAATGACGAAAAGATAAAGGTTCATATCTCGATCATGTGTACTTAGGGTATTTCTCCTAAATGTTTTTCCACTCTCTCTCTCTCTCTCTCTATATATATATATATATATATCTTTTTCTCTCTTCTTTCTCCATGCAAATAAAGCTACAATTATTCTAAATTCTACCTTTTTCAACCCTAGCACATTAGCATTAGTTCATATGTGTATAACCTTAACTGATAGTAAGACAGGATGACACACACACACATATATATTTATAAAGAGAGAGAGAGAGAGAGCAACTTCAAGTATTATCTTCTCAAAGTAGATTTTATCACAAAATCTGGAAAAGTAAAAACAAAGAGAGAGCATTGACAGAAACAAAAATGCTCATCGAAATGGGATCTAGTGGTGCAGGGGGTAAAAAAGTTAAAATTTCTACAAAATGTACCTCCCTTTTAATGGTTAGAGATTAAAAATTCATTTAGAAAACCCAACTTACGTACACCTGTCAACCTGTCAACCTTATCACTGGCAATCCAAGTTTATTTAACCGATGAAGTCTTGAAGATTATGCAACAATCAAAAAGAGTTGCTCATATTCTAAATGGATGAAAATAATATTAATGGAATGATAAGAGTTTGAAAAAGAAAATAGATAAATTCAAACAAACACATAGCTTTATTATAATGTATATTATGTACAAAAATATATTACTAATTAACTACTATTTAATATCACAAGAATAATAAGACTTATATATAATATATCTATATAAATAGATGAGTCGAATACTCTATTTTTCGAATATGAATCTTAAATTTTCTTTCAAATATAAATTTTTTTTAAATATACAATTTTGGTTTTTGTTAAAATATTCAAAATTGAACTAAAATATATTTGTTTATGACTTGGCACCTATGACAAACACTTATATTTTTTTTGGTCATTTCTATTACATCACATCATTAACAACATAGAAAACATTTTCTTTTTTTAAATTCATTATATTAATTATTCAATTTGGTCCTTTTTGTGTTTGTTAAGCCATCAACTAAACAAGCCTATATAATTTACCGTATTTCTTTGATTCTAAGACACACATTCCATACTCTTTGAACATCTCTAAAAAACAAGGTACGTCTTAGAATCGATGGCATTTTAAAATCCAAAAATTTCGGTATTTCAACCATTGATTAAAAATTGTTATACAAAGTCGAGGCCTGCATAATACATTTTTAAGATTTTTACGAATCTGTATCTCTCGAATACCCTAATATTATAGAATTCTAGCATCTCGTCTCTAAATTTATTTAATATTAACAAAGCAAGGCAGGTACAGTTGAACTAATTTTGTTGTTACCAAATCTGAATCTTCATTTTAGCTATAAAAAATCCTGAATCTTGGATTGAAATCTTAACCTAAAAAACATGATGATCATAGGTACATATCTCACATTGGTATAGTTGATTTTTTATTTATTTACAATTTGGTTCATATTAAGTGGATGACTTATATTCGCATAAAATGTCAATTTCCTGTTTGTGTCCTTAATATTGTTTTTTTTACGTGTTCCTATCTAAGTGTCCTACCATCTTTTAATTACCAATTTCCTTTTCCCTGTCTTTTGGTTTCCTCCTTTAGGAAGTTGCGTTTGAACATTTCGCACTCCCTCCTGACGAGTTCCGATAGAATTAATCCTATGTCAATGGAATGGACAGTAGCAATAGATTTTCTTAAAATGGCAACCATCACCTCTTTGTCCAATGGCGGCAAGGTAAAGTGTGAACTGTGTTTTTCTTTTCAATGTAAGGGCCATATTGTGTTTGTTCCCTTTTATATGTTTATATCGACCTTCACTGTACCTTCTTCCGAATATAATACAATTATCTTCTAACACGAAAATAAGTTTTCCATAAAGAGAGTTACATTACATGTTTCTACACTGTATCACTAAACATTTCCAAGAAATTAGCCAATAATTCATTATATTAATACTATTGTTATAATATTGAAAATAATAAATAATAAGTGTGCCTGTAGGAAAGAAATTAATTCATCTAAGGTTGAGGTTAGGGGTTGGTCTGGATTTGGTGATATATTGCCGAGCCAGTTCCCATAACCTTAATTATGAAGGGTTACAAACACCTATGTTGGGATATTTGATCACCTTGGTGGTGTAATACTGATTAAGGTTCATACTATCGGTTTCTGGATGTAATGCATTTGTGTGGAGGTGTGGATTGAGGGACAAAACAAATATATGAAGGTAGAGTGTATGGATCAAAGACATGGCTAAATGTTGTAGATGAATGAAAGCAAAACATTAATAGTTTTAAGAGTAAAAGAGCATATATTACTCGGTGTATGGATGTTGTTGAAGTGAAGGAAGTATGCAAGGATAAGGAAGTGTGGAGAAAATTAGTGAGGTTGGATTAAGTACGGAGTTGTTTTTTGAGCTAGATGCACAGTTTCTTGCCAACCCTGTGAGGTAACTGTGTGATTAGGTATGTATGTAGGCATGTTCGTTTTACTTTTTATCTTTGTGAAATGTCAATGACATCCGTCAACTCTATCAACCTGAAGAAGCTGTCTTTGACAGTTAAAGCCTTGTCTTTAAAACTGTGTTTGTGTGTTTTAGCTTAACAATTTCTATTCCACTCATTACAAAGATATAAATGTGCTGGCTATCCCTCCTAATTTAAACCATGATTTAGTTTTATTCCAAATAATCTTTTGGTCATCATCACCATCATAATTTGATGTTTCCACCTCTGCGGGTCGTCTGGCGTATCCTCTTCCGTTCCTGTCGATCTTTCCAAACTCCTCCCTCAGCCACACCCCAGTCCGCTCCTTTAGCTTCCATGTCCTTCTGCGCTTGACCCATCCATCTTGTCCGTGGTCTTCCAATAGGTCTTCTACCCTTCTCTTTGTTCTGTAAGGCTTCCTTAGGCATTCTGTCCTCTTACAGTTTCATCACATGACCTAGCCACAGAAACCTTTTTCTCTTCAGTGCCTCTTCTAATCTTATAACTTTTAAACCGTACCTAATTATTTAGTTTATTATCCTGTCTCTTCTTGTTACATTGTCAATGCCTCTCATGAACCTTTTAGTATATAAGGAAATTAATACAATGATAGCAGAAATAGCCAAAACTTTATATAACTTTTCTTTGTCCTCAACTGTTTTACGGTAGATACAGTAATTACTGGAATTACTTTATGACAAAGTTCAATTACTTTATTTTACTACTTACATAATTAAGAATGTTCAATTTTGCACAAAGTGCTTAAAACAGTTTTAGTCGGGGTATTTTTTTAAATTTGGTCCCACAGTTATTTTGAAATAAATTGACAATGTAAGTATTTAAAGAACTAGGGAATAATAAAAACAAAGTAATCGTTACTTTTTCTTATTCTTTTCATCCGTGTTTAGGATACGGAGAACGTAATTCATTATCTGCAGTTTTTCTTTAGATTGGGAAGAGGATGATTTGGACGTGAGAGTCAGTTGATTCACAGCCTCTTGGAGTTTCGTGTCGAGTCCGGAACACTTGACGATCAGTTTACCCTTCTGGTTGTTGGCGACGAGAGACCATATCATGGATGCCACCATCCCCTTCTCCTCCACCGACCCCTCGCTCAGCTTCTGGTGAAGAACTTGAAGAAACTCACCTGAGAAACACACACATTTACAAACCTGCATCAAATTGACTTTTTCATGAATAACAAACTTCATTTTCCCTACGAATCTCAAATCTTAAAATACATGACAAGAAGAGTTAGGTCTGATGCACTGTTTTACAAATTTGAATCTTAATTTTATTTTTGAACCCCGAATATTGAATTCAAATCCAGGAAAAGAGGAAATATAAATGAATAAAAGAAAAAGTAAAATTTTCTTTAAAATTGTACTATATCTTACTATCAATTTAGGTAATAGGCGTATGTAATAGTTACGCAATGAGTTAGGGTTGAGGAAGCTTAAATTAAGAGAAAGTGTACCTACATTCGCACAGAGGGAGAGTAGGAAAATTGTCCTGAGTACACCTGTCTGGGATTCAAACCCATCTTCCTGTCATCTGCAGTCTACTTTAACATTAGAGTGACTCCTTAGATCATTCTGCAATCGAAGCAGGTAAATAGTAGCTAGCTGTTAATTTTTTTTTTGTTGCTAAAATTCATTAATTATAACCAAGAATCACTTCCGCTAAATGTTATCCCCCCCTTGGTAGCGTAGTTTGCTAACGCGCTAGTTTGTTAATGCGCTAGTTTTGTGCTGAGCTAGACTCCTGACGACAGGGAGATCAAGGTTTAGGTGAGTTGAGGGCGGTTTTTTTTCTAAGTGGTTTTCCACGCTCCTTCTGCGCAAATGCGGGTTCACTTCCTCTAAATTCAACCTTCCTAATTCCTAATACATTAGCGTAGTTAGTACTTAAGCATGTAAATAACCCGAACGGGTAGTAATATGCCATGCTAAATAAGTTAAATGTTAAAATAATGGTCTGGGGTCTGGTTGTTACGATTTTCCTATAATTATATGATGACTCTAAAAAAAATTACCTTGAATTCAAGCCCCGAAAAAATAAAAAAATAAAAATTTAAAATGATGAATCAGAAATTTTCTCGAGTTTAAATTATTCTTAGGTATCTGAAGATTCGGAGGGTCTATTCTTATTCATTTTATAAAGAGACACAAAACTATGAGAATTATTCTCAGAAATTATCGCACAAAAAATAAAACAAGTTAATTCCTAAATATAATAGCTGTGTAATTTTTAATAAAAGCCGTTTTTTCTGCCTTTTTTTATTTTCATTAAACTCACGAGTGTGAACGGTGTAACACAATCTCCGAAAAGAGGTAGCCAAAATACATAAAAGTGATTGTAAAAAGAAACTTGATAAAGAATGAAAGACCACTTGAATAGGAACAAATAAAAGGAATAAATAACATAAAAACAAACAGCTGAAATGAACATTGAACATACTTTTTCCTGTGCTCTCCTTAAGATGGGAATTTAGGAACATGAGAAAAGGCCAGTGATTTTTGCAGTTTTTATAACAACACTTTTTGTTTGTTTGCAAGATTAAATAAAATATTGCTTCAATACAAACACAGAGTTTAATTTTCTTCGCATAGTGTTATCCAATAGTTGTTAAATATCTGTCATGATTATAGTGGTATTAGATGATACACTTTTTAAATGAAGAGAAAAAGTTGTCGTTAAATTCCAGGACAACCTTGACAGATATTCAACAACTATTGATATCACCAAGTGAAGAAGATTAAACTTTGTGTTTCTACTGGATGGTTATTTGATTTAGTTTGACCAAAAAAATGTTTTGATATTAACACTGCAAAAACAATTAACTTTTCTCGTGTTCCCATCTTAATATATAACGAAACCTATCTCAAAAAGTGAAAAGAATTTGTACTGAGTGAGAAAATTCTAATAAAAAGAAGAATAAAAAAAAACTTGTACAAAGTAAGTAAAATGGTATGAAACTTACCAGAACTTAGTAACCTCGGCCGATTGAACTGATGGAAAGTAATATTTCTAAGCACAGACAGTGATAACAGTTTTGTTCCTCTTCTTTTAGTCATCATCATTATTAGGTCAAACATTTCAGGTACCTAAAAAAAATAGAAATAGATTTAAAATAGCATTGGAAAAATATTTAGGAATTGGTGTTAATATTGAGTATTAGCATTTACTATGGAACTCAATTATTAGTATATGAAATAATAATAAAGCGGGATATACGAATGCCGGCTAGGATGAAACACACTACCTTTGGCACGACCAGTTGTCCCTCAGGGTGGTAGGTGAAGTCGAGGAGGAAGTGAAGCCACAGCGACTCGATACCCTCCCAATGTTTCTGTTTCTTGGTGCGCGAAGGGTGTAACTGGTTGAAACCTTGCAGCAAGCTGCTCTGGAAGACAAGAAACGAGCAACAAGAGTGAGCAGGATAGTCCGGCTTACGTCGATAACATTCCGGTCTAGACATCTGGGAAGCGGGTTGTTTAGTTTGAACCAAAGTTAGGTATTACTCCAGAGCGCAATAGTAGGCTAATGAAGGTTTTGTAAAGGTTATTTTTTTAAAAGTGCAGTTTATTTTACGGTCATTTTGGTAAAGATTAATAAGCATTAACAAGAACTATTTTTAAAAATATTTTAAATTATTTTAGGCAATTTGTAGGATTTTGCAATGGCATAAAATCTTATTGTTGTTTTTTTGTTTGTTTTTTGTAGTTTGGTTTTATTTGAGTTATCTAATAAAATAATTTAAAATTCAAATCAACACCGATATTTTCAAAACTTTGCAAATCCCTAATTTGTTTACATAGCTACCCATTTGTTCATCTGTACTTTTATTTAATGTCTTTCATAATATGAATAAAATTCTAAAATTGTAGAAAAATGGGGTACAAATAAAAGTAAAATCACTATAACACTTATTTATAAATAGTTCTAAATTTCGATATTCAACTCAGTTGGCACCTATGGAGCTTACTTCACATTGGTGTTATTAAGATAAGACTAATTATATCTATTATGGAGAAGTTAAGTGCCCTGGAAGTGTAAGGGAGTGTTGTACAGGGCGTACTCTGTACCCATTGTCACATATGCAGCAGAAACATGGACAAGGAATGTAAGAGGGACGAGGAAAGTGGAAGACACGGGAATGAAGTTTGTGAGGAACATGTTAGCTGTCACGAGGAGAAACAGGATTAGGAATGAAGTTATTTGGGAAATAGTGAGGATGTTGGAGTACACAAGATAGTAGAGGAAGCAAGACGGAGATGGTATGGACATGTAATGAGGATGTTGGAGTACATGAGATAGTAGAGGAAGCAAGACTGAGATGGTATGGACATGTAATGAGGATGTTGGAGTACACAAGATAGTAGAGGAAGCAAGACGGAGATGGTATGGACATGTAATGAGGATGTTGGAGTACACAAGATAGTAGAGGAAGTAAGACGGAGATGGTATGGACATGTAATGAGGATGTTGGAGTACACAAGATAGTAGAGGAAGCAAGACGGAGATGGTATGGGCATGTAATGATGATGGATAAGGAGAAATAAACAAAGAGAATGATGGAGATGAAGTATGTAAGATAAAAACTGCAAGAAAGATCAAGAAATAGATGGGAGGATCAGATAACAGAAAGAGTACAAGTGATAGGAGAAGTCTTGAAGTTATTAAAGGAGCAAGAATTAGGGAAGGATAGAGGAAGATGGAGGTATTTTACTAAACTGACCCGAACATAGGCTTATGACAGCGATGATGATGAACTATTAAGAATTATATAAAAATGTTTCATTATTTTCATATTTATTCACTTTTACTTGTTTCAATCCCTTTACCTTGTTACCTTTTTCAATACATAAATCAAAGTTATTTTAGTAGCTCTTTTAACCTTTATTTTTATTAGAATATTTAAAAAATTAAAAGTAGTTTTATGTATATATGAGTTGAGTCCTATATCTCGAATCTGAATCTTAGATTTTCTTTGATATTGTATATGTTAAGGCTGCCACTGGTGAATTATTTTAGCATGGCTCATCATAATCATCATCATCAACCGTTTCCAGCCTGTGGCCGGGTCAGTTTAGTTAAATACCTCCGCCCTCCTACTTCCTTCCACCATTTTTCCACCTTTGTTTTAATTTTCTCCTCTCATTTGCACACATTTGAAGTAAAGGTTTTCATAATTGGATATTATATATATATTTTTTTCACGAATCTCAAATCACTCAAATTCCATTGGAAGGGTTTGAGGAATTGAGCATTCCATCTCTAGTTTTATGAGACAACAAAGAAAACTTTTTAACTTCAGCTTTGCATGATTCAATATTCACTTCACATTTAAAAACGTGTGACCTAGGCTCAATCAAATCTGTGTAACTGCGATAATAATTATTTGGGATGTGCGAGAAGCATTTTTTTCAATTCGAGACGATCTTGAGATGAGACTATAAAAAAATATCGAGATACGAGAATGAGACGAGAAAACGTCCTTTTAAAGTAAAAAAAAAATGTAAATTATGTTTATTAAAGTAAATATATAGTTCATTCAAACCCTTGTGATATATCTCATACACATTTTAAATGCAATTAGTAAAATAGTAATCAGTAGTTACAATGTACACCATTTATTATTTAATTTTGTAGTGTAAAAGCTTATATTGCCAAAGTTTAATATTAAAAACAATATTTATAACCAAAACATTTATTAATGAAGAATGTTTTTTGGTGTGGAATGTGGCCTATTTTTGTGTTATCATGGTATAATTGGAGATAATAAATTCCCGGTTTGGCTTTTTAATTTCTAAGGGCCTTTATTTGCTCTTTTTTTATTTTTCGAGTTTTCTAGTTTTATTTTTTGAATTTTCGAGATGAGATCTTGATTATTTTTTTCTCGCCCATCCCTAATAATTATGGGATGTCTGTCCGACCTAACCTCACCTTGGTCATGACGAGCCTACACTCGTGTGAGTGACAGGCGTGACGCAGCAGCTGGAATGCCAGCGCGAGGACGTTCTGTTCGTGCGCGGGCCCGACCATGTCCATCTCTCTCAGCACGAGACTGACGACGGCGTGAAACAAGGACACAGAGCTGGGGGTCTTGCGCAGACCGACCCCAGGGATTGTAGTTGTCAGCACCAGGGAGTGACTCGCTGACAGAATACAATACACAGAGTTAAAAAGAAAATCAATCAGAGTTGGGTTCAATCCACTATTTTACAAATTTGAATCGTTACATTACCTTTGAATACCAAATCTCGAATTCGAATCTTGGAAAACATTGTGAACATTAAAGGATATACAAATAAAATATAATTATTACAGAAGGGTTGAATCCTATATCTCTTGAATTAAAACCACAAATTTTCTTTTGAATTCTTGAATCCAAATTCAAATCTTTAAAAGTGAACAAATATTTAAAATAAATTATGTAATGCTTGGTGTCATTGACAAATTATATTTGTTTGTCATGTCTATTACTCCATTAACAACAAAGATAATACTTTATATGTAAATTAATTATAAGAATACAATTTTGTCCTTTTTTTTTGTTATTATGTTACTCTCGCAACTACATAAGCCTATAAATTCTTATTGTAGTCCAATTTTCTCACAATTGTATTTGAGATACTTTTTTGAGAGTTTATAAATTTTGAATTTCTCGAATAATATAGGATTTGAGGTTTTAAGGATTTGAACATACCATCGCTAAGAATAATAGAAAATATGTATGTATTTGTAAGAAGATCCGACACCTCAACTCAGTCGAAAGCTTGTCTATCTACTGAGCTAAGAGTACCTGATTCAATTCTTGGAATGGCCGAAAAATTTATTATTGGTGAAATAAGGGTTCACCCTTTCACAGTGATGAATTAACAGTCTGGGGGCTGGATGTTGTGCCTGTCCTAGTCTTAAGTTAAGATTATAAGGCATATGAAGCTACGACAAACCTAACCAGCCGGCCGTGGAAAATATATGGCTTGGATAAAAAAACTCACCCAGGCCACAGGCGGGAAACAGCAATGGATGTAAAAGAAAAAAAAAACTGTTCTGAAACTGTTTGTATATGTATAAATCTGACATCATATCTGATGATATATTTCGAATCTGTTGATAAAATATCAAAGTATTTTCTTCTCTTTGAAATGTTTCGAAGATATGAAGGTTGGTTATTTTAGGCACGCCTCTACTACTATTACCTGAGAGACATCTGTTGGTGAACGTGCACATCATGTTGAGCGTGTCTACCAGCAGCCCTGGGACTGCCGTGCACCACAGCCATACCTTGTGGACCAGGTCGGCCAGACCCTGTTCCGCAGCGGCCGTCTTCACGTCGGTGCTGCCGTGCATGAAGTTGGTGAGGAGACCGAACAGGGCGCCTATATCTCGCAGCAACGGGCACACCTGGAGGGAAAAAAAACACACAAAACAGCCGAGACGTTTATTTTTGTGCGTTTCATCATCCACTAATTCTTTGTTCCAAAATCACTTGTGCTTTTCGGGTGTGTGGAAACCCTACATCATGACAGGGGTGTAGAAAGCTTTATAAACTCTGAATTTAAAAAAAAAAACTGTTTTAAAATAAAAAAAAATATACATATTGAAATTATATAGCTTTCTTCACATTGTATATTTGAAATTAGACTTGTTAACGTTAATAATATTCAAATTTCTTATAATATTTTTATATTAGTCTTTTAAATTCAGACCATTTTCTTTTATTTTGCACTTGTGAATATTCACATTAGTTTCATTTCATTTCCGGGTTAAAATAAAGAGTCATATGCGAGGCGTGCACAAGCAATTTGACTCCTCCCATTTTGATAATTTCCTGCTTACAGCTAACTCTGATTGGTGGAATAACAAGCAAGGGGTGCCGAAGGAAGTATTTGGCTTGTTCAGTTATGTTACGAATCTTAGCACGGTAAGATGTGTTTTTTTATCATCATAAGATATTATATTAAATTCATATAATTTAAAGAAAGGCACTAAAATATATTTATCTATCAATTTTGTGACTATAATCTGACACTGTTAGTTCAAAAGACAGACCCACTACCATTCGGATCATAAATTACACTAGCAAATATTAAAACTAATTTCTTCTGATCACAAAACTTCGAATATCCTTCAGAACTTAAAAAGGATTCAAATATATAAAGGACCTGTTCCTAGTTTAAATGTAAACAATATGCTATGTTATAATTCTGGTATAAGAAAACTTTTTAAAACAAAAAAATATTTTATCTTGGGTCAACATTGATAAAGTTTTTACTATATTATTAGTGTTATTTTACAGGCAATTATATTATCTAGCAAAAGTGACAGCTGCAGATCACATGACTTTATGGATGAATACATGAAAGTAGAGCTATTAACTTTACTACACTGGATATTATCTCTGAGAGAATTGCAGGGCTACTATAGGGAAACAGTGTTATTTACTTGTTTTTGTGAGAAATAAATCTTCCCTTAAATACAGGAGATATTTTGCAACATTGGCCCATCGATGGTGCCAGTAGCCACCTGACTCTATAACCGAAAGCTAGGAGATCTGGCAAAAGTTAACCGAAATAGAGCATATATAAAGCTTTTCACCATTAGACCTACAGTTCCTTCAAAGGTGATATCGGGTTTAGCTGTTAGATAAAAATGAATCAAATAGTCAAAGCTATTATTTATGATTTTAGTGTGGATTGCTCCATCTAGATATCATATTCTGAAAATTGAAAAATGACACCTGGACACGGGAATCGATCCCGGGAATCGTCCTGTGTCCAGGGTCATTCTTCACTCCATTAAAACATGAGTGAAGAATAGCCCTGGGCATGGGATGATTCCTGGATAGCTCAATGGTTAGAGCATTGGCATACTAAGCCAAAGGTCTTGGGTTCAATTACCATGTCCAGGGGTCATTTTTCAATTTTCAGAATATGTTAGATAAAACTCTTCCTATAAAAATCGGACTCACTCGTTTCTTGTCGACAGCTCTGCGTAAGCATTCCACACTCTCCAGACTCAATCGTACGTGAAGTTCCCTCGCTTGCAAGATGATGGTCGCCAGAAGCCCCTCTCTAAGGGCGTGATGCTTGGCCTCATGAGATATCAGCAACAAACTCGACAACGCCCCGACGACGGGTCCTTTCCCGAAGCTGCTGTTCTTCTCGTTCATATTCAGCTGTAGACTGTGCACTTCATACAAACGTAACAAGAGGTCGCAAAGTTCCGCACCATGAAGTGGACGGTCTTGAGCGCGGTCTTTGTCCGAGACGGTAATTTGGCGGTCGCAAGAGTTTGCTTCAAGAATTTCAAGTGAGGGTACTTTATTAAGGTCGCATGACTCGCTATGGTCTTCATCTAACAAACTTTGTAACGAATTAACACTCGGTATTTCGACTATGCTCAAGTCGGGGTCTTCTGTCCTCGGCGAGAATATCACTTTAGATTCTTGAGTCAGTAAAGATATAAGTGAGGTTAAGGCACTACTCTGAAGATCCGCAGAAGACTCGCTACAAACAGATGTTTTTAGGGCAGCGAAGAAAGGTTGGTGACCAACGTACCACAGGGCGTCGCATATAGCTTTGTAAGCCTTCTTCGAGTGTTTGGACGTGTCCAATAACAAAGCTGTCAACAGTCGGAATACTTCGCTCCATACACGGTTACGCAGGAAGATAACTTCTGGGTTGGTTCTTTCTGTAAAAAAAAAAGTGTACATATTTTAAACCAATGAAGGACAGATATAGTTAAACAATGTCTTGAAAGTTTCCTTTAAAAAGTCAATACCCCCTGCTACCCTCTTCTTACATAGGATCCTCTTTACTCCCAGCTATTGCCTCAACCACACTTCCAATATATGTTACACTCATTAGATACCAGTATGACTGCAATATAAGTCAATAGCTTGATTTACTTTTACATAGTTATAGCTAGAAATAGAACAAATGAAAGGAGATCATAAGAATTCTATCATATTTATTTAGAGTAAAATGATAAATCACAAACACACAACTAGTGAGATTTTTGTTATTTAAGTGCAATTAAAACATCAATCCACCTCAATTAATATCGATAACAGTGATAGTTTTTTTCTACTCTAACAACAACTTTTTATTTTATCCGTCCAGAGATCGAGTCTTATAGCCCTGGTTAAGAAACTCTTCTCTAGACATACTCCATTATTCTATTATTTTTTGTTCAAGAACGGGCATGATGTGCCCCAAAAATTACTGTCATGGGTTTTGTTTACCTCTATAAGGGATCTCTTTTCGCTTCATGAGGTAATTGTATTATATTTTGAAGAAAGTACAAGAAAGGTGGATACAAACATATAAAAGGGAACAAACACAATATGGCTGTTACAATGAAAAGAAGAACACAGTTCACACTTTACACTGCTGCTACTGGATAATGAGATAATGGCTTCCTCTTGAAGAAAATCAATCGTTACCACCCAAACTAGATTTCATTTTATTGGAACTTATCAGGAGGGCATATGAAATGCGCAACACAACTTCCTACGAGAGGAAGCAAAAAAAATTAGAGAGGAGATCTGTCCATTAGGTTATTTCTTTTACATGTTCCTATCTAATTGTATTATTATTCTTTACAAACTTTCTTTTTCATCCCCTTTTTTTATTTACTCTTCTATGAAGTTGCATTGCATGTTTTAAACTCCCTCCTAATGAGTTCCGATAGAATGAAACCTAGGTCGGGGGATTGGGCGATAACAACAGATTCCTCTTTGTCTAGTAACAACAATGTAAAGTGTGAACTGTGTTCTTCTTTTCATTGTAAAAGCCATATTGTGTTAGTTCCCTTTTACATGTTTCTATCCATCTCTACTGCACCTTCTTTCAAATTTAATACGATTACCTCAAAAAAATCTCACCTTTGATACTTAGCACTAACCATATTGCACAGGATCCAACAGTGAGAGAAGGATTGTAAGACTGTTGTGAGTGTCAAGGACTGTCAAATGACAGTCGTCGTCAAGGGCCACGCACTTTGACAGGACACAACAGACCCCCGTGTACATCTCCAGGACATCTACGTACAGCATCATGTCCTTGTTTACAAATTGTCTCACACTCCCCAGGCAGCTGAAACAAATCCACCGAGTTAGAAACGAACCAAGAAAGATTTGGTTGGAGTACATGAGATACTGTAGTAGAGGAAGATGGAGGCATCTTATTAAACTGACCTGGCCACAGGTTGGAAACGGGTGATGATGATGACGATGATGGTTATGATAACCAATAAATATGTTGAAAGCTAAAATACCCAATATGTGTCCAATTATTGCTATTCTGAACTGTTATACACATTACTAATCAATATCCATATGTTTAAAATTACACATACTATTACTTTGTCAGTAAGTTGTTGACGTTTCGCCTTCTTTCATGGAATGTAAAACTCAGAATATACAAAACAATAATTTTTAAAAATACAAAAGGGAGAAAATATATATTGTTTCCATTACCTTTTATATGTTTTCTATTCACCTTTTCTGTACCATCTTTTAAATACGTATTATTAAATAAAAAGTATGAAATCAAGTGCACTAAGGTGGTGACCTGGCGGTCTAAGGGTAAGGTGTCGGACTTCTGTGCTGGGGTTCTGGAGTTCAATCCTCAGTCCCGGCACAGATTTATCTGATTGCCAAACCCTTCCTTCCCCTCTGACCAGACGTGTATTAATCACAACTTGTGAATGTGGGGAATGCCAGGTTCTCCACCGTGGTTCGGATTCCATGTTAAACTGTAAGTCCTCCATTTCATCTCACAATCACCCTATCATTACACATTAGCGTAAGTGCGTATAACCCGAACGGGTAGTAAGACGTGCTGATAATAATAATAAGTGCACTAAGCAAAATATAATATGCAATTAAATTATTATTATAGAATTGTAGAAATATGAAGCACAAATAATAGTGAAAACACTACACACTACTGTGTTATATTTCAAATGAATATCCCACATTAGTGATTAAGGACCTGTGCACATTTTTGATGTGCTGTATGAGAGATACTGTATTATCAAAATAATCATGTGACACTGGACTTGAATATTAAGAAAACATACAAATTATGTACTTATTCTATACAATTAGGATCTCGAAAGTTTATTGCCAAACTTATAAAAGTAAGCCAACTATTCCTATCTTGGACTAGTTCTATCCAGTCCACCTCATTACACCCTATCCCTATCTTGAGCTAGTTTTATCCAGTCCAGCCTTTCTATTTCAAGTCCATTCTAATTAAAAACTGAAAGGAGGATAGAAAGGCAAGGCATACACCAGGGATATTCAATTAGTTTTGCAGCGTGTGTTCTGTCCCCTGGAATCTGCAAGATTTGTTTACCCTAACAATGCCTGGTGATGTGTACAGGTAGGTAATCCATCATTACTAAACTTTACTCCACTCTCCATACAAACGTGTTGACTTATTTGTGAAAATAATGATCTTAAATTCAAAGAGACTCACCAAAACAAAAGTCGTACAAGTCCACATTTCTTCATGTTGAACAAGGCGTGGGTCGGGCTCAAAGAGATCAGGTTAACCAAGAGCAAGGACACAGCTTTGACAACACTCGGGGTCGTCACGGCTTGGAGTTCAAGGTTCAAATCATCGGTAGTAGCTTCGCTCACACTTTCAGAAAGTTCTGCAGATCCAAAGAAATGTTTACCATACCACGATGAACAAGCGTAGTCAACACGATAATTTTCTAACCAGCCCACAAACACAGTCTAGTGGCCAAGATAGCTCATATGCTCATATGCTCGTATTAGTATAAAAATATATGGCTTGAATAAAAAAAACTGACCCGAGCCACTTTTCAGTGTGAAGATACTTTTTTAGTTTCTCTTTGTATTATTATTATTATTATTAGCACCGCGTCTTACTACCCGTTAGGGTTATACGCACTTACGCTAATGTGTAATGGTAGGGTGATTGTGAGATGAAATGGTGGACCTACAGTTTAACGTGGAATCCGAACCACGGTGGAGGCCTGGCATTCCCCAAAATTCACAAGATGTCTTGTCAGAGGTGAAGGAAGGGTTCGGTAATCAGATAAATCTGTGCCGGACCGAGGATTGAACCCCGGCCGCCAGCATGGAAGTCTGACACCTTACCCCTAGACCGCCAGGTCACCCAATTCTGTAGTAAAAAAGTTTCTTAGATATAGGGCTTTTCAGTGTTTATAATTTATTTTTTTAGAATCGGGAATTTTTTTTTCTATTGGTGGTACTGAAAAATTAAGGTCCATCATACAAGTGATGGCGTTTTAAAATCAAAGAAATATGATAATAATCTCTTTGCTGGAGACAGATAAATCCAAAGATGGGTTTTAAATAAGACACGACTTCTAGTATTGCTTGTCACCTGTCTTGCTAGAAGCCCTGTTATACACCAGCACAAACTCGCCAGGGTGAAGATCCTCACTCGGGGCGAGTCTCCGGCCTGAGAGGGACTCGACGGTCCACCTCGCCACGTCAGTGGACCGGCCGTCGGGGGTCACTGTGCTGCCGAGATACAAGCGAGAGAGTAGGGTCGCCATCTCGGGGTACAGGCTGTGTCTATCCAGGAGCGACACGAGGGCCTCGATACCTGTCGACACCTAAAACACTTGGGGGGCTCAAGACGGTGCTGGCCACTACACAAGCAATTACTTTATTTATTTATAGGGGAACGGGGGGTGGAAGTTTGTAATGATACTAGAGAAATCACGGTTCCTATTTTTATTGATTTCAATTCTCAATTAAAATTCTTCAACATTCACAATTTTGGATATTTCTCCACACATTCTACCTCACATTAAATTTGTTTTTTAATTAATTATATATGGGTTGAATACTATATTTCTCAAATCCAAATCATACATTTTCTTTTTAAGCTTGAATCCAAAATTGAATCCTTGAATTCTTTTTTAAATGTATTATTTAAGGTGAAATTTTTATAAAGTGATTCCAAAAAAAGGCTTGGTGTCACTTATAATAATTGCTATTTTGTTTGTCATGTCTAATAATATAACATAAACAAGAAATAAAACACTGTTTTAGTAAATTAATTTTATCAACACAATTTTTGTCCTTTTTTTTATGATTCTGAGATATATTTTTCTTTAAGAGAAACCTCTTTTAGCTTGTTGAGGTATTTCATTATATTTGGAAGGAGGTAAAGGAAAGGTGGATAGAACATTTTCAGGGTACGAACACAAAATAGTTTTTACAATTTATTTAGCACCGCGTCTCACTACGCGTTCAGGCTATACGCTTAAGAACTAATTACACTAATGGATTAGGAATTGGAAAGGTTGAATTTAGAGGAAGTGAACCCGCATTTGCGTGGAAGGAGAGTGAAAACCATTTAGGTAAAACAACCCCCAGTTCACCCGACCAAGATTCGAAACTCAATCTCCCCATCCTTGGTGGTCGACCTCAACACGACTAGCGTGTTAGCTAACTACACCACCAAGGCGGTTGTTTTTACAATTAAACTAAGAAGACAGTTAACACTTTACACTGCTGCCACTGTAAAATGCATACATCTAGGCCAGGGGATTGGGCAGTAACAATCAATTTTCTTCAAAAGGTAAACATTACCTCTTTGTCCAATGACAACAAAGTAAAGTGGGCAGGGTATTCTTCTGTTCATTGTAACAGCCATATTATGTCCGTCCCTTTTTAAAGATTATAAGTTTGAGATTTTTACAAATCTAGAATCTCCAGAAAACCACAGGATTCGAAGAATCAAAGATTTCCGCACCCCTTCGTTTAGTAAAATATACCTCCTCATTATTTCCTATAGACTTGCAGCTAACGGAAACGGTCGATCCTCCATCTTTGCCACCGTTGTTTATCTTGTGACTTGTCAAGTTGGTAAGAAGCGTCGCTGCTTGCTCTCTGACAACACTCGACTCCTCGGTGGTCGGCGACAAAACTATGCACATTAACAACAATGTTGGAGTACATGAGACAGTAGAGTCATGTAATGAAACTGTAAAAAGAAAGAGTCCAAAAGAGAATAGTGGAGATGAAGTATGTTGGGAAAAGACGATAAGAGAGGCCAAGGAAGAGATGGAAGGAGTAGATAAAAGTGAATGTATAAGGGAGAGAAAAATGGAAGCAACTAAAGGAATAAGAATGGTGTAAGAACAGAGGAAGATGGAGGCATTTTACTAAACTGACTCAGCCTCAGAATGAAAACAGATAGTGATGATGATGATGATGATGACTTTGAGAATAAATGTTCAAATATAAATGAGGATAAATAATTATTGAACTACAAACCTGATTCCTGCAGTCCACAAGTCTATACCATCTTGCAGCATGACGCAAGCTCTCGAAGACATGCAAAGTCCCGCCACAAGCTGGAACCCCGCGGCACGGACAACTGGGTCTCGGTTGGCCCACAGGTATGGAAGCCACAGTAGATGGGAGTCTGTCATGACAGACATCCACTCGGCATCCCAATTCTAAAAACAATAAAATATTCACAAGTTAATTTTTTTATTTAAAAAAAACTTTCTCAGGTACTTAATATAAATCAGTTTACTATATTTCTTTAAAATATCATATAAAAATAAAGAGTGCAGTAAGTGATATATAATAAGAAATTTCCTGTTTTGGCGGGTACATGGTCAAAGGTGCTACTTTCACAGTAAACTAGACTGCGGATAATGTGGAGATCAAGGTTCAAATCCAAGTGTAAATATTTCCAGTATGGTTTTACCTTGTGTAGCTACGCCTTTGCACAGACACCTCCATTGACACAGCTTCTGCTTCCAACCAAATCAAAACAGTGCTGCTATCTACACCTCCTTCGACACAACAGCTGTTTCCAGCCAACTCAAAACAGTGCTGCTATCTACACCAACCAAGCAATAATATTGTATTATATGCCAACTGAGTGCATAGAAGTTATGCTTTGCTGTCTTCAATGTGACATTTGTAAGAAGTTTGCAATCAATCTTTTGTATTGATTACTAGTGTATATGTCCCAGTTTGTTTATTTTAAAACTCACTTGTTAGCACCGAGAGACGAGGGGATAGTTGTTACTCTAGTGTATTTATGGGATACCAAATTTGAGCTAAGTTTAATCAATGTTGGTGGTCGAAAGTGGGTTTCTTATAAAAATCAGGGCTTACCTAGACCAGTGTCCCACTTAAGGGCCAACTGAATTGATTACCTATTTAAAAATCAAAATTTGTTGAATATTATCAAAGGTAATGAATAGCGCGAATAAAATTGTTAAATATATTTTTTTTAATGCCTAAATTTTAAAGAAGGAAAATTTTAGGAAATATTAATTTCATTAACTTAAGGTAAAAACAATGAAAGTAGCACATTCAGGAGGGGATTTTTTTTAATAAATGCTAAAATCAAAAACTTACATAATATTTTCCATATTAGTATGAAACCTGTTTTTGTATTTTTTTTGGCCAAGCTCTATTTATTCAGTTCATAACTTGTTGTCTTTAATTGAACTACTCCATTTTGAAATATTACTATATTGTGTTAAAATTATTGTTAAAATGTGTGTGTGTGTGTGACTACTTCTACTATAGAATAAAGAAGAAAGGAAGACGATGTCACATTATTTTATGCATTGGATTATTCACACATTTTTCCTCTTTCCCTGGGTGGGCTTTGTTCATTAAATTCTTTACCTTTGACAAGACAACTTGTGAATGTGTGGAATGACAGGCCTCCACCGTGGTTCGGATTCCACGTTAAACTGTAGGTCCTCCATTTCATCTCACAATCACCCTACTATTACACATTAGCGTAATTGCGTATAACCCGAACGGGTAGTAAGACGCGGTGCTAATAATAATAATAATTCATTAAATTTACACGTATTAGTTTATTTTTCCTTTATTTTTATCATTTCCATTATTATAACATTATTCAGTCATTGGGCCACCTCATTTTGGAAAATTTATGACAAGTGAATGAAATCGGTGTCAAAATCCTATTGACTTCAAAAAAATTATACCACTTTGGGAAAAGTTTTTATTTAGTGTTTCTTTATTTTTTATGTTAGCATGCCAGCCAAACTGTGCCACTCAGTGGCATCCGTGCCATATATTTGCCATCCCTGACCTAGGCAGGCCCCCTTGACTAGCTAGATTTTAAAATAAAACGGTGGAGTCCACCCAAGTGTAAGCTCGGGTGTTTCTCTCGTTGATTTTAACCTAACCTTGTCTGTGTCGGAGTTGTGCATCTCGCAAAGCAGGTGGTTGAGACAAAGCATGGCGCTGCGGGTGATGGCCAGACCCATGAAGGAGGCGGACGAGGCCCCGCCCTTGCCACAGTGGAACGCGATAACCAACTCTATGAGACACAACATCAGACCGGACCAGAGCCCCTTCAGGTCGACGTTCGCAGGATCCCCGGTCTTGCTCCATCCCAAGGAACCCGTCACGTGTGTTAGACATGACAGCATACAATCCAGCAGAGCTGACAACACACACACACACACACATACACTCAGTTGTTTCCTCGGGGCTTTAAGTGACTGGCAGGGGTGGGGAGTTGAAATGCTGATTTTATCGTAAATCCTTAAGGACATTAGAGTACTCGAAAATTTGAGTTTTGATAGCTATTTAAACATGATTAATTTTTGTCTTTTATAAAACTTAAAAAATTCAAGTACTCTGAATTCCTGATTTTATCACAAAAATTCAAGTTTTATTAATTTGATTCAATTTTAAGATATTATTAAATAGCAAAGAGAGTTATCAATATTTATTTTAGTCTGATTTAGAAATATATACAACTTGTACAAACGTATTAAATTTATTTAAATATCCAAATTTTTGTGTTCATAGCTTCCACCCCCCCACCCTGGCTCCTCCAAATTAATTCTTAGAAATATATGTTTGTGCCTGAGACAAGGACCTATTATAAAAACTCAACTCAATTCATACTCAGCTTGAAGTGAAAAATGCCCACTCACACGCATCTATAAATATTCGATTCATATGTAATATCAAATGTTTACAAAACATGATATTTGATTTTGAATCAATTCAAGTTGGTAGGCAACAATTCAGATTCGATTCTAAATTTAAAACCATGGACTCGCTATGGTTTACACTTCTGGATTAGAAGATCCAAGAAATTATTTCTAAACAAGGAGTTAATAATTCGACCCCCTAATCGGGTCTTTAGATTTTATTGTGGCTAGAATTAAGTCTAGGGGCATGCAAATCACAGGTTTGAAACCAGTGACCTAAACCATTCTCATCATTCCCGATTTAAGAACACAGAGGAGTTTATACACTGGTTATCATCTCTGAGAGAACTGTATGGTTACTATTGGGAAACAGCTTGTCATTCTCTTGTTTTCATGTGGTCAATCTTCCTTCAAACACAATACAAGTTTCGTAACGCTGGTTAGCCGAGATTGCCAGTAGCTGCTTCTTACCCTAACACACCCCTTTTCAACATGACTGGGAGCGAGGAGATTTGGCAACAGTTAACTGAGTGAGAGCGAAGATAAAGTTTTTATCCATAAGACCTGCAATTCCCTCAGCGATGATATTGGGTGTAGGTTGGTAACCATCTTTGTAAGCAATATCGCCCCGACTACACCCGGCCACTAACCCAGGTTATAAAAGTGCTGCGTGTCGCTGAGCTTGAGGTTCAGCATGATGGTTTTAACCAGGGGTCCCCACGTCCTGCCTTTCTTCACCGGCCGGACCAGCACGGTGCCGACGTCTTCGAGTCGACTCTCCAGTGAGGCGCAGTCCTGGCACAAAGCTAGGAGCGCTCGGTACAGCTCTTTGCAAGGCGTGTCCTCCTCCCCCTCCATTTTCAGGAGGTTGGGTAGCGGCTGACCCGGATCTTTCAACACATGGGTCATCCACCTGAAGCCCTTCTTCTTCAGACCTGCAAATAAAAGAACGAGGAAACTTTAAGAGACCCCCTTACCTCGCTTTGAGGGTATTCAATAGTCAAGGATGCGAAAAAAAATAAAATTCAAGATTCAAGATTTTGTATATGAATTTGGAAGAAGATACAGACAAGGTGGATGAAAAACATATAAAAGGGAATGAACCAAGGGTGTGCGAAGTTTCAAAACTTCTGACTTGGCTTCGAAACAAACATCAACTTTGACTTCACTTCAAAGCTTCGCCAAAATTATAGTGACAGCTAAAATACTCCATTTATGTTCAATCGTAACGATTCTAAGCTCTTTTGTACATTACAAGTTAATGTTTATATGGAAAAAATCAGAAGAAATTGATTTGTTTGAATAAGACGAAATATTACAAACAAGTGTGCAATAAAACAATTTACAAGTAATTTTATTATTTATATTAGCACCAAGTCTTACTACCCGTTCGGGTTGTACGCACTTACGCTAATGTGTAATGGTAGGGTGATTGTGAGATGAAATGAAGGACCTACAGTTTAACGTGGAATCCGAACCAAGGTGGAGGCCTGGCATTCCCCACATTCACAAGATGTCTTGTCAGAGGTGAAGGAAGGGTTTGGCAATCAGATAAATCCTTGCCGGGACCGAGGATTGAACCCCGGCCGCTAGCACAGAAGTCTGACACCTTACCCCTAGACCACCAGGTCACCTCCAAGTAATTTTAGTGCATAAAGTAACAAGTTTATATAATTAACCACAATATGATAGTCTTAGATGCATAGAACAACTAAAATAAAATATTCCAACTTCGATTCATCTTCAATAATATTTCATATATTCAATTTGTGTTCGCTTCGAATCAAAAAACTAGACTGGATACCCACATATAACGAACATAATACGGTTTTTACAATTCAAAGAATTACACTGTTCAGCCTTTACATTGCTGCCACTGGACAAAGAGGTAATGGCTGCCTCTTAAAAGAAAATTGATCGTTACCGCCCAATACCCTGACCTTAGGTTTCATTTTATTGACACTCATCAGGAGGGATTGTGAAACATGCAACACATCTTCCTAAAAGAGTAAACCAAATTTTAAAATTCAAGATTTAATAATACATGGAAATATATCCATTGATAAGGAAAAATACAAAAATGAGATAACACCAAATTAAGAAAGAAACTTAAACTAGAAAAAGAACTGATTTGAATGTGGAGAGAGAATCCAATGCATAAAGCCGACAGTAGAAATATTCAAATTTTCACTAAAGCAGAAAAAAAAAGTTAAGTTTTTATATATATTGGCATTATTGCCTTCATCAAGGGGAAAATAAGGAATAAAAGCACTTTGAACAAATGCTAACGTTACCAATTTTGAATTATATCAAGATTTATTACATATATTTACTTTACATCCATTACTATTTCCAGCCTGTGGTCAGTTTTTTATTAAAGCCATATATTTTCCACTACCGGCTTGCTAGACATGTCGTAGCTTCATATGTCTTATAATCTAACTTAAAGACTAGAACAGGCACAACATCCAGTCCCCGGACATTAGCTCTTCACTGTGAAAGGCTAAACCGATATTTCACTATCGATAAATCTTTCGGCCATGCTGGGAATCGAACTCGGGACCTTTAGCTCAGTAGGAATTCACGTGTAGGACTAGCTTAATCAGAATGTATGTTACAATTACAATGGTCCCTTTACGATGAACATATTAAAAGTCAGTCGTTCAACAACCGCACTTTTTAAAGTGTTTTTTTATCACTGAACATTGACACTAGCGAACCCCAGTGTCGATAAGACTCAACCTGGCTCATGGAACGCAGCGAAACTTCCGGTGTTTACCTTGACTGTGCACATAGAACATGACTCCGTCATAAAACACATTGTAGGGGTAATCTACCAACATTTGCGCAAAGATTCAAGCCCTGATCTCTCCGTCATCAGCAGACCAGTCTAAGACTATCAAGTGAGTGACGCCTTAGACCATTCGACCACTGAAGCGGGTTTTCAGTAGCTAAATACAGTCACCTGTGTTTTTAGTGAACTCAGTTGTAGTGAACCTTCGGCCACAGTGAACCTAATTCATTGGTCCCAACCCGCATACATTTCAATGTGTGTTCAAAAAATTTGTTTATAATGAACCCTCAACTTCGGTTTTAGTGAACAGAAAAATTGAAATTTTAATAATAAGTGTCATTCTAAAATAATAATTCTTTAAAAACATAATTTTTTGGTTGTTTAAACTTGAAGACACCGATTCTGTTCTCGAGTTCTTGTTTTGGTTGCACAAAGCAGGACTGGGAGTAAGGAATGCGGGAAAGAAATGCAGGGGGGAGGGTGAAAGCTGAGCTTAAAAAGTCACTGCACTCAGCCCGAAAACATTAATTTCTAAATCAAATATCGGCCACAAAGGCCTTCGATGCAGATTGAATGGCGTTACCTGCGCGCGAACACATTTTCAAGTAGAGCGTGAGAAAGTCTAGCACAGCGACCAGTAACAGCTTATCTTCGAGACAGGCTGGAGGGGTCACCAAGAAACGCAAGAAGGTGTCTTCCCAAGGCAGGTCATACCAGACATTTTCCAACCTCGAGGTGTTGTCTCCTTGTGGAGGCCGGCTCTTGCCGTACAACAGCGTGTGAAGTGTTATATATCTGAGTAACATGGAAGAGCATTTTCATATGTTAATCATGCTATGATATATCAGTAAATAGGTATAATATAATTGTACAAAAATGAAAACATAAGCACAAATATCTTCCTAAGTAAATAGTACACTGAATATTAGGTTAGCTTCAGTTTGTTTGTTTTTCTGTGAGGATTTGGGCCTGTATTCATGAACAAGGCTGAGCAAAACAAAAGGTGGAGTGAAGTGAAAGGTGGAGTGAGTCCACCATCTTTCTGCCTTTAAATGCTTTCATTTTCTCCTCTCTCTCTTGCACACATTCTGCTATCTGCTACTCTCATCTCTTTCTTGGCCTCCGTTGTCCATACCATCTCAGTCTTGCTTCCTCTACTATCTCATGTACTCCCTGTAGCCCACTATTTCCCCAATAACTTCATTCCTAATCTTGTTTCTCTTCTCGACAGTTAACATGCTTCTCCATGTTCCTGGTCTATTTAGAATTCAATGTTAAAACTATATAGCACTTCTTTAAACTTAAAGGGTACTTTTCTTTTTCATAAAAGGCCTCTTACGAACCTATAAAATATCTCTCGCTGCTGTCCTCTTATTATAAGATATTATGCTCTAATTAATCTCCTATCTTTAAACATTTCAATGTTATAACTTTAATTATATTTTTTATTCGAATATTAATTGGTAATGTACAAAAGAGTTAAGAATAGAAAATCTTAAGATTTATGTGTGTTATAGAGGTCAATATTAGTTCTGGCGAGGCTTCATAGACTCCTAGGTCTTTTTTTTGAAGGAAAGTAAAAAATTATGAAGCATTATAAACCCATAAATCTTATGAATAGAATAAAATTCTAAGGATATCTTTGAGAAAAGTTATTTCTTGCACACCTTGTGAGCTCATCGAGAGAACTGATAACAGCCTGATGTGTCGTAGCGTTCTGGACGTTAAAAAGACAGCGGCGGAGGTTGTTCGGGATGAAAGTGGCCTTTAAACAGTCCAAGTCTGTCTCAAGGAGCATCAAGTCCTTGGAAGAGTCCGGGACCGGTAAGCAGGATTTCCATGACAGTAGCTGTCCTAAACTTCCAAACCACTCCAAGTTCCATGAGTTCCGTAACATCCTGTGAGTCCTTTGATCACTCAAGACACCTGTAAAGATGACGGATGATAATATCTGTAGTAATGATATAATGTAAAACTGATTGATAAGGACACATGTAATCATGATACAGTGTTAAACTGATGGTTAAGGTACACATGTAATCATGATACAGTGTTAAACTGATGGTTAAGGACAAATGTAATCACAATACAGTGTTAAACTGATGGTTAAGGACAAATGTAATCACAATACAGTGTTAAACTGATGGTTAAGAACACATGTAATCATGATACAGTGTTAAACTGATGGTTAAGGACAAATGTAATCACGATACAGTGTTAAACTGATGGTTAAGGACACATGTAATCATGATACAGTGTTAAACTGATGGTTAAGAACACATGTAATCATGATACAGTGTTAAACTGATGGTTAAGGACACATGTAATCATGATACAGTGTTAAACTGATGGTTAAGGACACATGTAATCATGATACAGTGTTAAACTGATGGTTAAGAACACATGTAATCATGATACAGTGTTAAACTGATGGTTAAGAACACATGTAATCATGATACAGTGTTAAACTGATGGTTAAGGACAAATGTAAACATGATACAGTGTTAAACTGATTGTTAAGAACACATGTAATCATGATACAGTGTTAAACTGATTGTTAAGAACACATGTAATCATGATACAGTGTTAAACTGATTGTTAAGAACACATGTAATCACAATACAGTGTTAAACTGATCGATAAGGACACATGTAATCATGATACAGTGTTAAACTGATTGTTAAGGACACATGTAATCACTATACAGTGTTAAACTGATTGATAAGGACACATGTAATCACTATACAGTGTTAAACTGATCGATAAGGACACATGTAATCATGATACAGTGTTAAACTGATTGATAAGGACACATGTAATCACTATACAGTGTTAAACTGATTGATAAGGACACATGTAATCACTATACAGTGTTAAACTGATGGTTAAGGACAAATGTAATCATGATACAGTGTTAAACTGATTGATGAGGATATCAGTAATCATGATTTAGAGTTAAACTGATTGATAAGGACTCGGTACTTTGTCTGTCATTCACCTGTCATGCTTGGTTGTGTGTATTGGCTTGACTTCCAGTGAGTGTGACAGATGAAAGGAAGTCTCATGCGTTCTACCACAAGATTTGGCAACGACAGAGGGTACCATCGCGGGGTGGCCATACCCCCGTCACTACTGCTCGCAGATTCTGGGACGGGAAGGACGTAGTCGCTGTACAGCAGGAGACATAGCAGTTGAGCCACGTTCTGGCAAAGATTCTTGTCTGCGTGGAACAGCAAGACGGCTATGGGCACAAACAAACTCCTATCGATACACTCTTATTATAAAAAAAATCTAAAAGGTTCGAAGGTTTCAATTATCTTTTGGTGGGGTTTATTCCATTACTCAACAAATCAGAATTTTGGAAAGAATGTTGATCATAATAGGAGAGAGAAATATAATTGAATAATATAAATTATATTTTATACATATTAAGAGATGTGTGAAGCTTCGAAAATCCAATTAAGCTTCAAACAAATATCTGCTTCGACTTTGCTTAAAAAAAATTCCTGCTTTGACAGTTATAAAGCCTAGCCAATAAAAATAGTGACAGCTAAAATACTAAATCTATGTTCAATTACTGCCATTCTGAGCTGTTTTGTACATTACCAACTAATATTCATATCAAACAAATCTTGATTAGTTGAATCATAAGTTATAAGACTAATATCCGCACACGAGAATTTCTATGAGCGAGAGTGAAAGGGCCTACTCATTTTTCCGAGAAAGGTATTTTCACATACCTTTCAGGGTTATTTTACACATCACAATTGACATGGGACCGACAGCTTTACTTCTTCTTCGACACAAGGTGTGCTACGGATATTTATTGCTCAAGAAAAATTTGTCGACCTCGGCTTGGTTTGAACCCGTAAACATCGGGTCCTGAGGCAAAAACTTTACCCCAAGATCACAGAGGTTAACAGTTATCACTAGTAAAACAAAATATTACCAACAATTGGTCAATAAAACTTTTTCCAATTAATTTTAGTGCAAAAGGTTATATAATTTATGCATACTTTGATATTTTTACAAGCATAAAATATGAAACAAAAAATATAAGAGCTTTGATTGCCGAATGTTAATTTCTTAGCTCCGATGCATTAATTATAACATTAGTCAATTCATTTAAATATTGATTTACTGGCCTCAGGGCAAGGTTCTTAAGTTCATAATATAATTCTGATGGACCTAAGCCATCAATCAACAGCATTAGAGCTCTAAATTAAGTTTCAATCCAATATTTTGCAACCCGTTATGGTGGCCGCGTGGTCTATGACGCTACTCTCATGGTAGACTAGACCACCGATGATGGGGTGATCGAGGTTTAAATCTCGGTCGGGTGTATTGAGTGAGATTTTTTTCAAAATTGTTTTGCATTCTCCCTCCAAGCAAAAGGGTGCACTTCCTCTAAATATAGCCTTCCTAATCCCTAAAACCATCAGCGTAATTATTAAATAAGCATTAAGCATACAGCCCAAACAGGTAAGACGTGGTGGTATATATATATATATATAAAAAAAATCTTTAATCCGACATTCTCCTTAAGGATTCAAAGAATTCAAGGATTAAAGAATTCAAGAATTCTAACAATCAATCTTAACGGTATTAATTTAAATCCTCAAATTATTTTTGTGGTAGTGCAAGAGCTGTAAGTTTCTTTATGAATTTTTCAATTTGTCTCGAAAGATAATGCCTTTTCTTAAATTTCTGAGAAACTTATTTAAATATAAACACATATAAGATAAACTACTGTACACATTATATAATAAAAACTATGGTGTCGGCCTGAAATAAAGCTAAGCCAGCCGACATGATTAGGCGATGGGAGGTAGTGCCAAATTTTGCTGATGGAGGGTGTCATGTGGTTAGCACAGTAAGCCCTTCAGTCATTAATTTTAGTTTTCTAGACTGTAGCCGCTATTTTTTGATTTAATAACTCCTCATTTGACAGATATTCAAGGTCTGTTGATATTAGCATGTGCAGAAAATTAAACTCTATCTTCATTAACTAAATTCTATGTATCATTGGTGAAATATGGGTTTGCCCTTTCACGTTGATGAATTAACGGACAGGGAGACTGGATGTTGTACCTGTCCTAGTCTTAGGGTGCGGCAGAGAGGACCGCAAGTAATTTTACAGTTTTTATAGCAATACATTTTTTTGGCCAAAACAAATCAAATATTTCTCCAGTAGCAACGTAGAGTTTAGTTTTCTGCACATGCTAATATCAACAGATCTCGAATTTCTGTTGAAGGTGTCCTGGAATTTTGTAAAAACTTTTTATCTTTATTTTAAAAGTTTTGACAAAATTTTCAACATTAAAAAAAAAAATTAACAGTGAGTATGATTTGTGATCACCTCGTATGATGCAGTAGAACACCGACTCTTGGGCGGAAAGCTCATGTCTAACGCCAGGGTTGAAATGAGCCAAGTTCTTCAGAATGCTGATCACAGGAATGGCCGAGTCCGGATAGTTGTTGAATTCTTTCTCAACCTTAGTAGATGCAAGTATGAAATAAAGTGCAACAAATAAAGTATAATATGTAATTATAAAATAAATGTGATAAAATTTAGGTGTGTATGAAGCTTCAAAAACTTCTGACTTCGCTTTGAATAACTAAAGCGAACTTCACATACCCTTAATTAAATTAAGTAAAAAAATAATACGACAATATTATGATAACAAGAGAAGAGTGGCATTGATACGAGATTAACCAAGATAGCTCAACTCAGTAGGACATTGGCATGCCAAAATAAAGGTCTCAGGTTCGATTCCCATGCCCTAGTTGTCACCTCTCAATTAAAAGAAGCTTTTATCTATTTTTTTTTTATCACTACTCATTAGGGTTGTACACATATGTACTAATTACTCTAATGGGTTGCGGTAGAGGAAGGTTGTTGACCACGGTAGTCTTGTGGGGACCCAATGTTTGTGGGGTTCAAACCCAGTAGGGGTCGACAGATTTTTCTTGACCGATGAAAATCCATAGCACAATTTCCTTCAGAGGGGAAGTAAAGCCATCGATCTCATGTCGATTGTGGCTAGTAAAAGAAACCTAGAAGGTATGTGAAATTAAATACTTTTCCCGGTAAAATTAGTAGTTACTTTCACTCTCGCTCATGGAAATTCTTGAGTGTTGATGCAGTCAGTCGGTTGAAAAAGTCCACGTTAAGATGGGGGTTAAAGGGGATGAGGGAAAATGTAAGTGTTTTTGCTATTTTTTATAGCAAAACCTTTTTTTTTTGGTCAAAGTTAGTAAAATATTTTACCAATAATAAAGTTTATTTTAATTTTCTTCGCGTGGTGATATCAACAGTTGTTGAATATCTGTCATGAGCATAGTGACATTAGATGATAAACTTTTCAAATAATAAAAAGTTGTCATTAAATTCCAGGACACCCTCGACAGATATTCAACAACTGTTGATATCACCGCGTGATGAAAATTAAACTAAACATTTCTAGTGGAGCAATGTTTTTCTTTAAAAAAATGCAAAATCACTGGTCTTTTCTCGCAACCCCTTCCATCTCACCCTAAATACCTCAAATAAATAAATAGGAAGAAGAAGGTTGAATTTAGAAGTGCACCAGCCTTTTAAAGTATAGAGAGAGAGAGATAGAGAGTGGAAAACCATTTAGGAAAGGCTAGACTCGGTACATCCGGCCGGGATTCAAATCCCAATCCCAACCGTCACCGAAAGTCAAGTCTTTAGTGAGAGTGACACCATATATCTGTTATTTCATGAAAACAGTTTTACGTTTATGTTAGTGAATATAATCAATCGCAGAGGATGTTACTTATTATTCCAAAGTGCCGCAGGCTCGCTAAACAATCCAGGCTCACCATAGCGCTCTGGAATATTTTGAGGACAGTCTCCACTCCTCCTTGCTCCATGAAGGGTGTGTGCAAGGAAGGATCCTCCAACATGGCACTGATCTGCGTTAAGGCCGATTTTCGCACCAAGGGTTCCACAAACGAACTCTCCAAAAGTTCTACGACTTGACAAAGACTGCTGGCCTGGAATAATACGTAGTTATCAGAAACTAGAATTCTATTGTTGTTGTTTTTTACATTCTCGTGTAGAGAAAGTATTGTAATCATGAACATTTTCAAGCTTGGTATTATGACGAATCTTGAAACTTTATGTGACCCAAAGCAGGGGGGAAAGGGGTAACCTCTATTCCTATGATCAATTTTAAATCGCCATAATTAGCAAAAACTAGGGTTATAAGGTAAGGACGGGAATTATATTTTTATATTGGGATGGGAACGGTACGGGAAACGAGTCAAAATATTGGGATCGGGACGGGAAATTATAAAAATGATGCCTTAGATTAATTCTAGATTAAAAATATAAATTGTTTTATACTAATATGGTAATACTTGTAAAAGCTTTGACTTTAAATATTATAGCCAACAAATAATATATCATAAAAACATAACAATATAAATAGGGGTGAGTGAATAGCATTTTTTTTATTGAAACAAATAGTAACATTTTGAATAAATAGTGACTAATACAAATTGAATAATTAATTTTGATATATTATTTTTATTAGTTAATCTCTTTTGAAAATGGTGTTTTATATTTAACTACCTATTGGAAGAGTGGAAACGATAAAAAAATAATAATTCTTAAATATCCTTTAAATCTTTAATGTTCTCTATTTAAACACCTCTTAAAAGCTACCTAGGCTCAAAACACTTTAAATATTATTTAGGTCCAAAAGCCCTTAGGTTATCTAGGTTTGAAATCCCTTAAATATTCTTTTGTTATGAAACCCCTTATATGTTGTCTATGCTTGAAACTTCTCTTTGGTTAAAGCCCCTTTAATGTTCTTTATGTTTGACACCCCTTAAAGGTTCTTTGTTTAACAACCCTGTAATCTCTAATCTTTGTTTGGTTGCTAACAACAGACAGGTTGATGCTCATAAATAGTTGACATTGGCAAGATAATTCCTCCCTTATTTCTATGCCCCAAAAGATGCTAGAGTATAATATATTTCTGTCCTTTTCTAAATCTTTCACACTCTCTCTCTCTTGCTGAACCTAACATAGAGAGAGCACATTGGTTCTCCACAGGCAGCAAGATCCCCCCCCTCCCCCTCTCCAGTTTGCTACAGAACAAAGAACATGGCTGTCTCCAATATGGATTGAGCCAATAGTACCCGCTGAAATAAAAAGTGGGCTTTATTTCCCACCCGAACCCTTGCCGGGAAAGGGTTCTTCCCGCCCCGACTCTCGGGAATGGATAAATTACCGACATTTTCCCTGAGGACGTTTCGGGATCCTGTCCACACCTAACAAAAAAACAGATTAATCTGTGAAAACGGGGCAGCCCTATAATGAGATTTAACTACAACACAAATTTTAACATAGCGGTTATTAAAAAAACAAAAGATAAATCAACAACTGGGGACTGGATGTTGTGCCTGTCCTAGTATTAAGTTAGATTATAAGGTATATGAAGCTACGACAGGCCTAGCAAGCCGGTAGTGGAAAATATATGGCTTGAATAAAAAACTGACCACAGGCTGGAAACAGTAGTGGATGTAAAAATGTATGTACATATACAAAAAAAAAATTCTTTTCAGTAACTATGTATGGTGTGTAATTTATAACGTTTTTTTTGGTGACCTGGCGGTCTAGGGGTAAGGTGTCAGACTTCTATGCTGGCGGCCGGGGTTCAATCCCTGGTCCCGGCATAGATTTATCTGATTACCAAACCCTTCCTTCACCTCTGACAAGACAACTTGTGAATGTGGGGAATGCCAGGCCTCCACCGTGGTTCGGATTCCACGTTAAACTGTAGGTCCTCCATTTCATCTCACAATCACCCTACCATTACACATTAGCGTAAGTGCGTATAACCCGAACGGGTAGTAAGACGCGGTGCTAGTAATAATAATAATAATATTTAGAGGGGTATTAATCTCATATCTTAAAATTTGCTTATCCGAAGGCGTGCAACACCCTTTATTTCGGTATTCAATACCTCATAAAAAGCACTTGTAGTCCTTTTATCAACCATCTTCAATGGTTTCTCAACCATGCAGATATTGTTGAGCACAACGCCGCGAAGGGCGGAGAAGTTCGGAAACTTCTCGTAAGACTTCTCTTCTTTCGTCAGCAGCCATGTGAGTCGAGCGATCGCTTCGTCCCGTAGCGAGGGCTCGGTAGAAAACAGCAGGCAGAGGTTTCCTTTCAACGCCTGCGCTCAAAAACTAGACTTTAAACTTTTCATAAATTTAACATAACAACAGTGTTATAGTTAGACACTCCGATTTGTGGTGAAAAATCCTAATTTTTAAGTGATTGAAAAATTACAGCTAAATTTAACATTCTGAAATTTAAAATGTTTGCCCTTGATTACAATATGACTGTCATAAAAGCAAACACATATTTTACTTCTTTACCAATAGTCATTGGTTGATGAAAATATAATGGAAAATTTGATTGGTTACAGGAACCTAGAGAAAAAAATAATTGCAATAGCAATTTCCAGCAAAAATAAAATCTGTCTTCTAATAAATAAAAACAAGTATAATTTTTATTTTGTTAAATCTCATTAAAACCGACATAGTTGACCATTATTCACGAGTAAAAGTTCAAGTAGCCAATTGCAATAAGATATCCAATTTTGTTTTAATTCGTGTGTGTAAAATACATTTAAAATATAATATGAACTTTAAAAATGGTTTGATATTAAATTTAATGTGCTAGTAAAATCATTTTGGAAAACATTCTAAATAGAATACAGTAAGGAGTGATAATGAATGTGTGTGACCTGGCGGTCTAGGGGTAAGGTGTCAGATTTCTGTGTTGGCGGCCGGGGTTCAATCCTTGGTCGCGGCAAAGATGTATCTGATTACCAAACCCTTCCTTCACCTCTGACAAGATATCTTGTGAATGTGGGGGAATGCCAGGCCTCCGCCGTGGTTCGGATTCCACGTTAAACTGTAGGTCCTTCATTTCATCTCACAATCATCCTACCATTACACATTAGCGTAAGTGTGTATAACCCGAACGGGTAGTAAGACGCGGTGCTAATAATAATAATAGATAATGAATGTGACTAGAACTTAGATACAACCCAAGATAAGCACACAGTCATATTATAAATAAGTAAAATAGATTAATTTAAAAAATATTTAGAATGAAAATTGAATGACTTTAGATTAAAATGTCTGGTTGAATTGTGCTTGAAATTATAACATGGTGTCATATAAAAATATTTTTAATAACATATATTAAATTAACATCATCTCACAATCACCCTATCATTACACATTAGTTTAAGTGTGTATAACTTGTACGGGTAGTAAGACGCGATGATAATAATAATATTCATTCTAAACACAACCCACAATAATTGATCAAAAGAACAGAACTGAAAATCACAAATAGTCTGTACACTGGCGAGAAATCAAAGTAGTGCTGTACTCTCTACTGCCTAGCTTGAAGGCAACAAGCTAAACTAGCAGTTTAGATGGGGAAAGTACCAGAGGAGAGTGAGTCACGTGACCTTCAAGCGATCACTAAAGTAGACTCTTCTCCAAATTTAATTCCCACTATCCGAACAGCAGAAAGTGAACTTGACCAAACCCTTTGCATAGTGAAGTTACCGGTAAAGTTGCTCGTCTTCAACTACTTGATGCCAGTAAAATTGACCATCGTAAACGAGCCTTTATTTAAGCTTACTTAGTGTGCTGGCTGGCTATCCTTCCTAATTTTAACCGTAATATTTAATTAATGATATCTTTACGGCATTTGCATTAAGCTCAAGTAAAAACGAAACGGTACACACGGAGCGCTTATTTACTCACAGTCAAGGTCGGAAGCAGTATGGAAGAGCTGACGTCGGGATCCAACATCTTTGAAACAGACCGACCGAGCGCCGATACTTTGTCAGCGTAACAGAGAAGTAGGGGCAGCGCTGGAATCAGGTTCTCAAGAAACTTCCTCCACATTTGGTCGGACATCAAGAACTTTCCCTTAAGCAGGTGGATTAATATTTCTTCGGCAAACTGTTGAACCTGTTGATATATCGTGTTTGATAAAACATGTGATGAGGATGTCAAAGAAAACGATGGAGACGAAGTATGTAGGAAAAAGACCGAAAGGGAGGCAAAGAAAGAGATGGGTGGAGCAGATAACAGAAAGTGTTCAAGTGAGAGGAGAAGAACGGAAGGAATTAAAGGAAAAAGAATGGTGGAAAGTTAGAGGAAGATGGAGGAATCTTACTAAACTGAGCCGGCCACAGGTTGGAAACAGTTTTTGTGTTTGTTGTTGTTGATGATGATGATGATAAAACAATGGATTGGGGATGGAAGTATAAAAGCAATGGTGTTTGCGGATGACCTGATGGTATGGGCCTATGAAGAGAAATAGATTCAGGAGAAGTTGGGGATGCATGGGATGAAGTGGTGGAGCGGTATTTGCTTAACCGAAACTGGTTCAGCCCTTTTAATTTCGTTTATAAGAGATTTTACTCTAATCAAAAATTTAAAAAATTATAAGGTAAATAGATATAAGTAGCTACAAATTCATTTGAGTGGAGAGAGGATGTAAAACCACTGTGGAAAAGCAGGGGATGGTACCGGATGCAATCTAAACGCATAGTTAAATCTGCCGATAGCAAACCTTGTTATTTGTTGACGTGGCGCCGTGACAAATGATCTCAATCAGTATTCGGGTGTTGAAAAGGAACACAAGTTGGGCAGCACTTTTAGACGAATGGACAGAGTCGACACCCAGGGTGGCCAACACTGATTCATGGCAGCAACTGTACATTTCTTCTTTAATATCTTCCTCCCCATGGGCCAACAGTTTTAGAAAGACATTCGTGCACACTTGATGAGTATCTTCATCCAAGGACCAGCTGGTGAGGGATGCGGTATCGAAATATAAGTATCAATTTACTGTACTCATTTTTCATCTGAAGTATTTAACGTACACTTTCTGAACCAATTGATTATATCAGCACATGACTTATAAACTAACATATATTTAGAACAGACCCAACATCCAGCCCCCGGCCATTAATTCATCAGTGTAAAAGGGGAAAACCCACATTTCCCTGATTAATTTTTCAGCCATGAGAGGAATCGAGCCCGGGACCCTTAGCTCAATAGACGGACATGCTACCGACTGAGCTAAGTTAATGTTAGTAGAAACAAAAGTATTGAGTAAAAAAAATATACTTTTATCTAAAGGAATATAACGATGTTAGTAAAGTATTGATACTTATTTTTTTCATATCTTTACATCTGGAACAGACATTTAAAAGTAAGTTTGGAACCCTCGAATTCTTAAGGATATTACACCATTACACAATGGTATATAAATATATAACACCTGGTTCAGTGGACGCGTGGTCTAACTCACTACTCTAGTGTTGGACTAAACTAGCAAAAATGGGGAAATTGGGGTTTGATCCCGATTGGGAGCATCGAGGGTGGTTTTTCAAAATGGTTTTCCACCCTCCCTTCACGCAAATGTGGGTGAATTTCCTTTAAATCAAGTCTTACTGATCATTAAAACTATTACTGTAGTTAGTACATAGGTGTATAGCTCGAACAAGTAGTAAGATGCTGTGCTAAAAACAAAAAACGAAAATTGAACGATACCAGGGGAAAAGGGGGAAATTCCTAGTTTTACTCGAATTGAGTTAGTGCTGTCATTTGTTAGAAAATCATGAGACCTTTCTAATAAACTTTACATTGTGGTTAAAAGAGGTCTCTGTCATATTTAAATTAAGTTAGTGCTGCCATCATGGCAATCAATCAAGGCAATCATGAGACCTTTCTAATACACTTTATATTATGGTTAAAAGAGGTCTCTGTCGTATATAAATTGAGTTAGTGCTGCCATATGTTAGACAATCATCAGACCTTTCTGATACATTTTATACTGTACTTAAAAGAGATCTCTATTATGTTTAAATTATTTTTTTAAATGTGTATTTGCTGGGGTACCTAGATAAGGTTTGAGAGGTAAAAGTTGTTCTGGAAAATGTATTTAATATAACTGCTCCCCCTCTCCTTCTTTCCCCCTGCGCAATCCCCCACCCTATATTTTTAATGTGAGGCTGGACTCATAGAAAAAAAAACTGAAAATGTTAATATTGAGAAATCTAAAATTGGGGTTAAAATGTAAAAATCAAAACCAATATAAAAAAAAACGGATTAAAAAAAACTCTTTTAACTTTTACTATACATTTTTGTTATGAATTTGTTTTGCCGACATACCCGTTCATTTTTTTGGCGCAAACAGCGACACAATACCGGACCATGTTTAGATTTCTGTGCAGCGGCAAACTTGTCAACGCCTCTTCTAAGACGACAAAGAACATTCCTGGTTGAAGTTTGTCATAATCTTTGAGAAACTTCACAGCTGCCCTCATGGAGTTACAAAGCTTCACAGTCTCGTTGTAGCAACAAAGAGCCGTCTTTTCTCGATCATCGTCAAATTTCTACAGAAGATGAATTAAAATTAAGCAAATATTTTTAAATAGGGATGAATCCCTCGAATCTCTAAAATACTTAAGGAAATTTGAGACTCGAGGATTTGAGAAAATATCGGATTCAAAAGTCAAATCTTAAAAAGATAAATAAAAGAAAAATCTATTGAAATATGTTTTAAAGCTCTAATACTACTTATACATGCTCATACCATCTCAGTCTTTCTTCCTCTACTATCTCATTTACTCCTTGTATTTTCTTTCCCTGATAACTTATTCCTTATCTTGATTCTCCTCGTGACAGCTAACATGCTCTCTATGGCCTACACTTTCCTAGTCTCTCTTACATTAAATGCCCATGTTTCTGTCGAATGTGTGACAAAGGGTACAGAGTATGCCCTGTACAACACTTCCTTACACTTCAAAAGCACTTCTCTTCCCCATAGCACATCATTTACACACCTATTTACACAACTCCACCTGCTGCCCTCTTCTTATAAGTTTAACCTCGATATTTTTAGTTAGATATTTATTAGATTACCTTGGCATAGTTGAGGATGTTTGTATGAACATCGGGGTACAAGGTCGTCAAAGGCAGGTCGAACAAGCTGTCCAACAGCACTGCCTTCAGTTTCCTGGGGATCACTAGAACAGCTAGATCCTGGGGGACCAAAACTACCAGAAGTTTACGTGTGAGGGCTATCAGTTGCAAGTAGCCCAGCCTCATGGTGCCATCACCATCGTTAACAGCCGTCCTAACAACACGTCATACAACAATACACTTACAAATTGGCTATATATATTTTTTTAATAAAAGTGGTAATCTCAAATTCTTAAATCCTAGATTTCTCATTTCCTTAAAGGTATTGAGATTGCGATTTAACGATATGGGGAAGAATGTTTTTAAAGCTCTTGTGCTGTTTATTACTATATTTGGAAGAGGATACAGGATAGGTGGATAAAAACATATAAAAAGGAACAAACACAATATGGCTTTCTTTTACAATGAAAATTAGTTCACGTTTTTCATCGCTGCCATTAAACAAAGAGGAAACGGCTGCCTCTTTAAGAAAAGCGATCACTAATTGCCCAATCCCCCGACCTAGGTTTCATTCTATCAGAATGTATCAGGAGGGAGTGTGAAACGTGTAATGAAACTTTTTTTAAATAATAAGAAAATAACCCATAAAAGGTAGTAAAAAAAGTAAATTGGTAAAGAATGAATGATAGGACACTTTTATATGAGCATGTAAAAGGAATCAATAACATGAAATACAATCACACAAACTGGACAATGGATGTGAATATCTCTATATATAAAAGGCAAAACACACTCACTCAATCGACACAGTACCCCTCGACCCCCTTGCCTGAAAACTTGAAATTTGGTGTGAAGGTTCCCTTTAGACCGTAGGCAAGAGGTTAGAAGAGGTTTTTTTTGTGAAATTTGACCCTTAAGGAATAAAAAAGGGCTGGTTGAAAGTTCTCCAAATTTACTTTTGTATCTTTTGAACTAGCGGACACAAGAGCTCTGAAATTTAAAATTGTGGTTCTTTTCTAGAATTGGACTATATATTTTGAAGGTTTTTCAAATTTTGTCCACTAGAGAGGGTGGGGAGGGGGAAAATTAAGGTGGAAGCATTTTACTAAAGTGACCCGACCACAGGCTAGAAAAAGTTAATGGTGATGATGGTCTAGTGGTCAGAATTCCTGGCGACAGAACCAGAGGTCGTGGGTTCAATCCCAGGCAAATCTAGGATTTTTCTGTGAAAGCAGTGGGTCTGTAGCAAGGTCAAACTCAACCTCGTTAGGACAATTGAGGAACTACATGAATAAGTAAGCAGCATATTCGGTCTATAAAACCGAGAATAGCGGCTTGAGGGTTCAGTGTGCTGACCATATGACACCCTTTATCCACAAATATTGGCACTATCGTCGATAATGGTGGCAGCCACCTGGTCGGTATAGCTCGCTTGCTAGTTCACGCCATGAAGAGTATTAAAGTTTCCAGAGGCTCACCCGTACTGCTCCAAAATGTCCCCGAGTAACGCCAACACGAGTTTCATGAGGTGTATGACCTCCAAGGCGATGGCATCAGAGCATAACCAGATCGCAGGCGTGGTGGTCACAAAAAGAAGATCGACGAGACCAGCCACGAGCGTGGTGATGTTGCCGGAAGCCTCCTTGTGGAAGGGCAGAGCGTGATACAGTCCCAACAAGCAGTACTGGGGGAGGCTGAGCTGGTGTAGCTGGAGAAAGACCGAGTCCTCGTTACTGGAGACGCCAGCTTCGCTGGTTGTTTTGGGCTGGCCTCCCGTATCCAGACTGGCCTCCGACCCGTAGTTCTTCAAGTAGTCCCCTGTCGCGGGATTGTTCTCGTTCGAACCCTCGCCTGTTTGGAAAGATTGCGATGAAACCATACTTGGGGTGGAGATATTCGAGGTGTGGTCCAAGCAGGTCTGCCAACAAAACAGAATATTCATTACTGGTGGTCTAAAGATAAGAATCAGATAAATACTATGGAAGTCTATCGTCGTAGACTGTTCATCCACCAATGCCAGTCAGAGTTAAGGCGGTATAGTATTATTTTGGTAAGAAGAACAGTTCTGTTGGTTACTTCAATTACTAAAAAAATTTTAATACGTTCATACATCAAGTCATGTTATTTACAGCTGTCATTTTTATAGATATCATCAATACTTATAAAATAACACAAAAAATATAGTTAAATGTTATCAAATGTTGGCCGCAAAGAAATATGTTTGAATTTTCTCTACTGTTCGTCCAACTAATTTTTTTTAAAAATTGTGTGAGAAAAAAACACTGTAATGTTTTTGTCACTATAGAAGGCTTTTCAATTAATGTCAATTCACCACAGATTGACACACACACACACACATTGCTTTAACACGCTTGACTCAAGGATTGACCTGTCTCTAGTTACAGTCCAATTTAAATAGGCAATGTTTTATATAACAGAAATGTTACTTGATCTACTTTCACATATTCATACATCAATTCATGTGATCTACAGCTGTCACTTTTGATAGGTATTATCAAATCATTAAAATTACAATAATACTATAGTAAAATGTTATCAATGCTGAATGCAAAAATAACTGTTTATATATTCTAAAATACCCTTCATACAGAAATTGGACTTCACATTGTACTTTCCCACTGAATAGTGGTGGGTTGTGAACATTAAGAAGCGGCAGGAGGGAGCGCGAGTAATTTTACAGTTTTTATAGCATTCAATTTTGTTGGCCAAAATAAATCAATTATGTCTCCAGTAGCAACGTAGAGTTTAGTTTTCTGCACATGCTAGTATCAACAGATCTTGAATATCGGTCAAGGGTGTCCTGGAATTTTGTCAAAACTTTTTATGTTTGTTTAAAAAGTTTTGACAAAATTGTAGGACACCCTTGAAAGATATTCAAGATCTGATGATATTAGCATGTGCAGAAAATTAAACTCTACGTTGCTACTGGAGACATAATTGATTTATTTTGGCCAAAATAATGTAATGCTCTAAAAACTGTAAATATATGTGCGCTCCCACCTGCCGCACCTTAATTAGATCTCACAACAGATTGTTGTGGCACAGGGAAGAAAGATATGAAACTATTTCGACTCATGCCAAGACTACAAAGCGGTTCACGCTGAAACCTTATGTTTAGTCGGACGATCGCCATATGAATATGTTTCTGTGCTGCTCTAGATTTTCGAAGAATATTTAAAAATGAGATTAATATCATTATTATGTGGTTGTTGTGAAACTTTATAAAGAAAAAAAGATACGTATGTAACCTCTTGTTTAAAGTTGGACACACAAGGGTCGGTGTAGTACTGGATCCTGACTCGAAGTTCGGTGGTCAGTTTGGTCAGGCATCGGACGACTGCTGACCTCAACTTCGCAGGCTTACTACTGTCCAACAGTTCGAAGAAGGCCTGCACCACAAATACCAACAAATTTATATCAAGTGTCTAACATGGGACGACTTCTGAGTAGCTTAATGGTAAGAGCATTGGCGTATCAGGCCAAAGGTCTAGGGTTCAATTCCCGTGTACAGGTGATTCTTTCCAATAATTTAAAGAGTTACATATTTAGATGCGGCTATATCCAAACTTATAAGGAAAACCTCTTTTTGATTTACGAGGTAATTATATTATACATGTAAGAAGCTATAGTAAAAGAGGATAGAAATATATAAAAGGAACAAAGATAGACCATGCGACCACTGAAGCAGGTAACCATCTAGTTGAAATAAGATTTCTGCAAGAGCAAAACAGTCACCTTTACAATTAAAGGCCTGTGCAGGAAAACCTCGGCTGGAAAGTCTTGCAACATGACGTCGGTGAAGAACAGGCAAGAATGGAGCACCAGGCCGGTGTCCGCGACATTATTGAGGGAGCTCTCGACGGCCTCCAGGACGTGTCGGTCGGTTGACACCAGCGGTTGCCACGGTAACACCAGGTGAGGGAAACACGCCCGCAGCTGCTGCGCAGACAGATCGGGTCGGCTGCCGTGGCCTTGCGGGAGGCCGTAGTGAACACCGGAACCGGTCGTGGATGATGGGTTGGAACTGAGCCGATTATGTCGGAAAGCAAAAAAATATAGTTCTATTATTACGGCGTGTACTTTATTGGATTTTGTTCTGAAATCACAGGTTAACCCTTTTAGTGCCATAAACTGATATGATAGGCCGCACCTTCTACCATTGAGGAGCCAATAGATCGGCTTTCCAGATTGGCACGATTTCCGGCGTTACCATATATAGGTTAGCATAGGAGAACATTCCTCTCTATTATAGAACAGTATATTCAGAAACAAAATAATAGAACACGGTGATTTTTTTTTTTAGCACAGCGTTTTAATTCATGTTCGAGTTATCCCCTTGTGTACTGATTATGCTAATGGTTTTAAGGATTAGTAAATTTATATAACAAGAGTACCAGCAATTGTTTAGAAAAAGAGTGAAAAACCATTTTGGGAAAGAAAAAAAATAATCCCAATACACTCGACCGAGATTCAAACCACAATCTCCCCATCATCAGCAGTCTAGTCTAGCATGAGAGTAGCGAGTTAGACCACGCGGCCACCGAAGCGGGTAAGCTTAAAAATTAATTAATAAATAACTGTTTGGAAATTTTTGCTGTACAACCTTAAAAAAAAAGTGATGACATAGTCGTGGTATTCTTGGCACGGTGACCTGGCGGTCTAGGGGTAAGGTGTCAGATTTCTATGCTGGCGGCCGGGGTTCAATCCTCGGTCCCGGCAAAGATTTATTACTAAACCCTTCCTTCACCTCTGACAAGACATCTCGTGAATGTGAGGAATGCCGGGCCTCCACCGTGGTTCGGATCCCACGTTAAACTGTAGGTCCTCCATTTCATCTCACAATCACCCTACCATTACACATTAGCGTAAGTGCGTATAAACCGAACGGGTAGTAAGACGCGGTGCTAATAATAATAATAATAATCTTGGCACACAAAACTTGATACCATTCTGAGACTATTCGCAAAATACTCCAGTATGGGTGAGGCACTAAAAGGGTTAATCGACAAATATCACTGACAGATGCTGCCATCTATTGGTAAGAAAGTTTATAATATACATTTGGAAGAATGTACAGGAAAGGCGGGATAGAAACCATATAAAAGGGAACAAACACAATATGGCTTCTACAACGAAAAATATAACACAGTTCACATTTTACATTGCTGCTACTGGACAAAGAGGTAACGGCTGCCTCTTAAAGAAAATCTATAATTATAGATCAATCCCCTGACCTAGGTTTCATTCTATCGGAACTCATCAGGGTGTAGTGTAAAATATGCAACGCAACTTCCTAAAAGCGGAACCAAACAAAAAAAAACACAAAAGGGAGAAAAAGGGAATTGGTAAAGATTGATAGGACACTTAATTAGGAACATTTAAAGGAAAAAAAAATACATAAAGGACAAACAGAGGAAATGGCCAAAGGATGCAAATATATATCTTTTTAAGGTGGTTTTGGTTGTAAGGGACTTGTAGAAAATACAAACATATTTTTTACGGTGAACAGTAATAACATTTCCTAAGGCTATACTAATATTTTTATTTATCAAAAGTAACAGCTGAATATCACACGACCTGACAAATGAATGTAGTTTTAATCACTTTTATAAACGTCAGATAATGTTCTTTTTATCAGAATCCTACTATAGATAAACAATTTGTGTTTCACATTATATTAATAAAATAAAAAATATTTAATGTAAGATTAACACTTGGATACAATAAAAACCACATGGTCTCTATTTTTCTGTCCAGAGTTTTTATTAAGCTTCCAGATAAAACATAAAGCTGAAACTTCGAACACTGATTAATTAACAATTATAATTACCCCCCAAAATTTTCAAAACATTTTTTTTGCATATAGATGTTCCAAGGATGATTCAGAGCACTGCGATCATCTATGAAGCATATAATTTTGATGAGAAGAATCCAAAATTTGAAAATAAATAATTTTCGATAACCTGGCAAAGCTAGGGACACAAATAACGTTACCTCTTTTTTAAAAAAAAAACAATATTAAGAAGCAGACTTTGCACGAAATCTGAAAATTGTGCTCGTCAGAGATAGGCCCAGCCCTTAGTAAAATAGAAGGTTAGTTGAAACATTCCGCCTTCAAGAATACAACTTCTTAAACAACCAGTTACCTGGGATTCTGAAACAGTTCAACGCTCTGCGGTTGTCGAACTTTGACCTCGAATGTGGTTGCCGTCGAACCAATCTCTGATCGCTGACTTAAAGTCTGAAGTCCTTGTAGGTGACCCTCGTGTTCCACATCTTGGAATTCTGTCACAATATTCACAAGCTCATCCACCAACGAACAAAATTCGGAGTCCCCCAATTCTTTGCGAACCTTATTTAGTGTCTCAATCAGTGTGGATTTTTTCAGTTGACGAACAACATTTCCATCTTTATCAGCCTGTAAATAATGAAAGACTATTATTTTTAAAAAATCTAATAATAATATTTTAGCACCACGTCTTACTACCCATTCGGGTTATACACTTTAAGTACTAATTACGCTAATGGATTAGGAATTGGGAAGGTTGAATTAGAGGAATTGAACCCGCATTTGCGTGGAGGGAGAGTGGAAAACCATTTAGGAAAAACCACCCCCAGTTCACCCGACCAAGATTCGAACCTCGATCTCACCGTCCTCAGCAGTCAAGCTCAACACGACAAGCGCGTATTATTTTTATATTTTGATATTATGTGTGTTATGAACAAATTGATACGGATAAATGAAAACAGTTTATTTGAATACAGGAAAATCACAATACAGATAACATTAAATCTCAAATCTTCAAATATAATACTATCTATAATTTCAACAGTAAAAATCTTAATCTTATTTTCAAGTCTCTAAGCAACGCAAAACAACGTTTTCCAATGACAAATCTAGTTCTGTTTCTAACATTCTCCCACCGTTCGTTGAGGATTGATATTCTCAACTAATCGGTATATCATGAGGGAACGTTGACTTTTCTGCCAGAACGTGTGGTCTTTAAGGGCTGTACTTCATTTCTAGAAGGATCTTCTGAAGAAGTTACTTTCTTCTCCGCAAACTAAGTCCTTAGTGTTCCACATTTATCATCAGGAACCTCTAGTGGGTAGAGTCGTTGTATGGGTCTCAGAATTACACCTTTAGTAGTCACGACTCTTGCGAGCCTTGTTACGCTATCAGATCCAGGAAACATTATTATTATTAGCACCACGTCTTACTACCCGTTCGGGTTCTACGCACTTACGCTAATGTGTTAATGGTAGGGTGATTGTGAGATGAAATGGAGGACCTACAGTTTAACGTGGAATCCGAACCACGGTGGAGACCCGGCATTCCCCACTTTCACAAGATGTCTTGTCAGAGGTGAAGGAAGGGTTTGGTAATCAGATAAATCCGTGCCGGGACCGAGGAGTGAACCCCGGCCGCCAGCACAGAAGTCTGACACCTTACCCCTAGACCGCCAGGTCACCATCAAGGAAAGAACTCCACAAATTTTTTCAGGGGCCATTCCATCCTTTTGGAACCGTCTGATCCAACTAAGACTATATCACCAATCTTGAACAGAGTAGTGGACTTGTTGTTTCGTTTACTAAGTGCCAAAAGTCCCAAATACTCTTGCTGAAATCTCTTCTTTAATTTATTTCTTAGATTGAGCAAATGACGGTTTCGTCGGTTCAGACTTTTAGCATCCAAGGCATCACATTCTGGAACTCCAATTTCCTTTATTTCTTGTAGAAAACAAACCGGGATGAGAGGACTTAAATCCGTCAACCTCGGCTGGGTTTGAACCCACACACATTGGGTCCTGGGGTGAGCACTATACCCTGAGTACATTTGCTTATTATTAAATCAATAATCCTTACTATAAGCTATACAAATCAAAAATGGTGTCATACCTTCAGAAGTTTTAAAATGAGATTCAAAACGGTTTCTTTTTGTGGACAAGTTTCAAAGTTAAACCATTCGATAAGTTTCTTCACGAGTTCCTTACTTGCGGCTAGGTCCGTTTCTTGAATAAACCCATAGTTCAACTTAGATATAATGTGGTTCAAAGCTCGAACTCGAATTTCTTCCAATTTGTGGCCTGCGAAAAAAAGAGTCTTAGTTTAAATGAGAGGAGTATAAAGAATTAGATCAATATCAAAGTATTAGACACTCGACTGGAATGTTTTGTTCTGACACACAAGTTTTAGCGTTTGTTTCTAATCACCCAAATTTTGAACAAAAAATAATGGTTTATTTAAGCTCTATATTTCAAAGAAAAAAAAATGAAGAAATCAGAACAAATATTATTTTAAAAGAAACTCATAATGACCTCTCATTGATGCAAAAGGTTTTACAAAAATAAAAGAACAATTAGTAGACCTATAAGTTAACCATTATATCTGAATGAAAAGTTTAGTCACTTTTTTTTTAACCGGGTCAGTTTAGTAAAATGCCTCTATCTTCCTCTATCCTTCCATCATACTTGCTCCTTTAATTTATTTCATTCTTCTCCTCTCATTTGAACACTTTCTGTTATCTGTTCATCTCATCTTTATCTTGGCCTACCTTGCGATCTTTTTCCTACACAATTTATTTCCAACATTTTTTTTGACATCCTCCCATTTTATTACCTAGGTTATACTCGTTATGGGGTAGAAAACGATTATGAGACCTTTCGAGAAAATAGGCTTGTGTTTAAAAATCTACCTTGCAGTGTTATTTATTCCATAAGACATGCAAAAGCAGCACCCATCAAAGTATTTTGATTAGTTGATTAAATGATTAATTTAAATATTTTTCTATCAGAATAGACATGACAGCTTTGAGTTGAAATAACTATTCTCTAAATGTATTAATGCATCTTAAATTGTATTTTAATTTAATTTTAGTAAATTTTAAAGGTTAAGTTAAGCTTGTTTGATTTTTTTATACTATAAACACATAAAAGATTATTTTTATTTTACCCCTTTAATTAACACAGATTGTAAATTGTTTAGTGAAATAACATTAATCAAACTCCCAAGCTTATCTTTATTTGACACTCTAACAGAAAAAATCAACCAAGAAACTGCACAGAAAAAAATATTTAAATTAAGCTTGATTGATGACTTAAAAACCCAATTACACTAAAAACTACCGAAATTATATTTAATGATGATAATTAGATAAAAGTAATCCTTAATGTGTATATGTTTTCAAATGATCAAACAAGCTTAACTTAAAATTAAAAAAAAAATCAACCTAGCTTAACCTAGCCTTCAAACTTATTAAAACTCAATTAAAATATGAATTTTGATGGATTCATACATTTAGAGAATAGATATTTATTTCCATGCAAAGTTGTTGTGTGTGTATTCTGATAGATAAATTGTAATCAATTAATTTAACTTACCAATTAAAATATTTTAAATTGTGACTTTTTGAGTTTTATGGAATATATACAATATATACAATGCAAGAAGTTTTTTAATAATATTTCTTCAAAAGGAACTATCAACGCTCTCAACCCTTCATTATGTACTGATTACACTCATGAGCTAGAAATGAGAATGGTTGAATTTAGAGAAAGTTTACCAGCATTTGCGTGGAGGTAAAGTGTAAAAACTATATAAGAAAAACCGTACTCAATACAAGCAGCCGGGATTTGAACCCCGACCTCCCAATCATCGGCAGTCGAGTCTATTGTAAGATTGACACCTATAGTATGTGGACACAGAAGCAGGTTAGTTTCTATTCTGACCCATTAGGTAATAAACATTAATATAAATAGTCACCAAGTTTTTGAATATGAAGTGTTGAAATTAATCCTGGTCCCGTCATTATTTAAAAAAAAGCTATTTTTAAATTTCTTGAGATTTTCCATAAAAACCAAGCTTATTGTTTGTTTGTTTACATATGAGTCGAGCGTGGCCGATGTTTATTTACAAGTTGAAAAACTGACGCCAACTGTCAGCAGGGCTACCAATGCTTAAACTATTTTACCTCATATTTGAACGTTACCAATCATAAACTAATTTTTTTTAAAGTACTATAATTATATTGTACTTCAAAATAAAAAGGTTTTCTTTTTTTAACTCAACTGAAAGTGGTTATTTTTTTAGTTCAAAAAACTGATTCGCTTATTATAGCATTAAAATATAAGAAGAAAAAGTATATTACTATAACTCTTAATAAATGGCCGAAGAGGTTTAGAAGTATAATTTATCCATACAAAAAATTCCCCTACTTTTAGTTGCGTTTACATTATTTTTACTCTTTTAACATTTTATTTCGCCCAAATATTTTATGTATTATTGTTTTTGTTTTGTTAATCTAATACCATTTACATTAATATATAATCATCAGTTTTCGTTTGGTTGTCAGCTTATTAATTGTAGCATAATACACCTCACTGCCAAATGTATAATTATTCTGTGATCGTTTGGCTTGAGTGAACTAACGTAGCGCATTCTGTCAGGATATGTCCAAATGGAAAATTTATTCGTTTAATTTTCAACCTTCTGTTGGTACAACTAGGGTGGCAATATTTGAAAGATTTGAATTATTTCTTAAAGTGTTGTTCTTGATTTCACTTTGTACATAAATAATAAGTAACAAAGGTTTAATCAACTAAACAATGAATTTTACCTCAGATTATTCACAAGCTTTCAATTTTTATCCTGAAACACGTAGTCAAGAATATGGTGGAAGTAGTAGTTCACAACCCATGTCATTTGATCCTTCTCCACAAGGATCAAATGAAATGGAAAATGAATGTAACAGTGTATCCCAACAATATATTAATGGAGCTTTAACAAATGCACAGTATGTTAACACATATGGAGGACTGCGTTCTATCAAAGAAATACGTATCCTTTTAATATATATTTTAAATTGTATAATTAGTACTTAAATAATTGGTATCATTGTTGTGTTTATATATTGGTTGTAATTCTATTAATGAAATGTGTATGCTTTGAAAATACCTTATTAGAAATCCCTCATAGCTATTTATTATTGTTCCTGTATTTCTATGTTGTGTGTATATGCTTTATTTATTTAGTTGGAGCATTAATTTGTTTCATCTTGTAAATTTAATAAACCAAGTTGTGATGATTTAAATGTGTAATTTTAAAAATAGGCTATCATTGAATTATAGGATCCTCATAAAGGCCTACTATAAGTTTTTCACAAACATTTTAGTCAATTTTTTTGGTATAGGTAGCGTAAATAGGAATATAGATGCATGAAGTTACTTTATAAAGGTATATTAATGAAAGGTATTTTTGGATTAATGATTTTACAGTAAGAAACAAGATCAGGCACCTGCAATGTGTCTGAATACTTATCAAAGGGCCCCAGAGTCAATTCATGGCATAGCCAAAAAAAAATCATCGGTTAAATTTTAGTTTCTCCTTTCACAGCACGATAAATTAACAGCAGTGGGCTGGATCATGTGTGTTCTAAATTTAAGTTAGTTTATAAGTTGTGTGATGATACAATCAGTCGGTTCATAAAATGCACTATAATTATGCTCAATAATAATAATAAATCAATCGGTGAAAAAAAAACTAACATTTTAACAGCTGATCAATTCAAAATTAGCTAACTAATCTTGAAATGGCCAGGACTTATTTGGAATTAAAGGCCGTATTGCGGCTGAGGGTTGTTTCAGAAATTTAATGTAAACTTTGTAATAAGTTAAATCTGTTGTATGCTTCAGTAAGATTGCGTCAATGGTGACCCCTTGGGTCCCTTTCCAGGGGTGTAGAGTTGGTATGTTAAGCCTTCGACTGTGACTCTCGCTTTCTACTGTTCGACTGTTTGTCCTTCCGAAGTGACTAAAGTATATTAACTACAAATAACACATTTACCGAAGTAAAAGACTATGATACAGACGGCTTCATGGGAATCTTCTTTGACATTGTGAATTTATATTTAAATAAATTTGTCACATAAAATTACAGACATTGGTCTTAAAAAAATACAAATAAAAGTATAAAGTTAAAATTATATATTTACCCTATATTGTTATAATATTTTAAGATTTTATTTTGAAACGAGAGTCGGTACATTTTTACCAACTGCGACTGCACTCAAAATGACTTGTGACTCTGACTCCACAGTCTTGTCCCCTTACACTTGTACCTTAGATGCTTATTTCGGCAGATATTCGAATACTTACCTTGACTTCAAACACAGCTCCAAAGTACCGCCATATATTTTCAAACTACCCGAGCTTCAACGTAATTCAGTCCAGAGTGTTGGATGATGTCTTACATTCAGGTGATGTCTAAACTTTTACAGTATTAATAATATTTTAACTCTCACGGTTGGTGTAGCGGTTTGTACACCTGAATCTTGACAAGGTTAAAATTTAGACATAATTATTTTGTATATTTTTCTATTAAACTAATTCATGATATTCAATTTTAGTTGGTAGTTCGAAACAAAAGCACATAGAATAGGGTATAACCCCTCTACCTACCCTTAGCCGCCTCTACCAAAGGATACATCACAAATAGTACCTACAGAAGATATTATTAAAATATACAGAATGTCCCAAAAAAACAGGCCCCAAATGCACAGTATTTTAAAATTTGTGTTTGAAATGTGCGTCACCAGCCGCTATAGATAGTTCCGCTCGCCGATTAGTAAACGTTTATTTACTGAAACTATGCATGCATTTCAAATACATTTTGAAATACTGTGTATTTGGGGCCGGTTTTATCTGGGACACTTATATATGATACTTGATAGCATATTAAATCACAAATTTCTGAGGGACTTAATTAGTACGACATTGCTAGAGTTTATCTTGGTTTTTCTCCCCAGTTTGAGTTTTTGTTTGGGCTATATACATGTTATGTTAAATACGCAAACACCTTCTTTGGTAGCTGCATGGTCCAAGGTGTCATTCTCGCATTATACTAGACTGCTGATGATGGGGAGATGGAGGTTCAATCCTGGTTTGGTGTATTGTGGTTGGTTTTACCTAAATGGTTTTCTACTCTTCCTCCACACAAATGCAGATACACTGCTTCTAAATATAACCTTTCTAATCCCTAAAACCATAAGTTTAATTAGTACATAAGCGTACAACCCAAACGGGTAGCAAGGCGCGCTGCTAAAAAAAAACACTTCAATGTGTTCTACAGTTTATAAAAAGTTATAAAATAAAACAACAGACTAGACCGACGATAACAGGGAGATTGTAGTTCGATCCCGGTCGGGTGCACTGAGGATGATTTTTTCCCTAAATGGTTTCCCACGCTCCCTTCAAGTAAATACTGGTACACTTCCTCATTCCTAACACATTATTTTAACTAGTAGGATTGCGTAAAAACCCAATGAATAGTAAGATTAGGTGCTAAAATAGGTTTTTATAAAGTTATAAACATCTTGTCATAATATATGTTTTATGTAGAGTATTTGTCCCGTTTCTTCACAGATTCTTCAGTGGTCGTTTCGGCACCAACAGGCTCGGGAAAAACTGCTATCTTTGAGTTGGCAATAGTACAGCTGATTAAAAAAATGGATGATATGAACTATAGTCAGAACTTCAAAATTGTTTATAGTAAGTATAATAGTATTTGGATGGTTTTAATCAACATACAAATGTGTAATAGTTTTTGTTTATTGAATCTTTGAAGATTAACAATAAAGAATAAGGCATAGGTTGAGTGTTTTTTAATCAGGAGATTCCATGCGGCGATAACCCAGACTCATTGAGAACCAGTTAAAACAATTAATAACCCAATTATTATTTATTATTATTAGCACCGCGTCTTACTACCCGTTCGGGTTATACGCACTTACGCTAATGTGTAATGGTAGGGTGATTGTGAGATGAAATGGAGGACCTACAGTTTAATGTGGAATCCGAGCCACGGTGGAGACCTGGCATTCCCCACATTCACAAGATGTCTTGTCAGAGGTGAAGGAAGCGTTTGGTAATCAGATAAATCTGTGCCGGGACCGAGGATTGAACCCCAGCCGCCAGCACAGAAGTCTGTCACCTTACCCCTAGACCACCAGGTCACCCGATAACCCAATTATGGAACTGTATTTGTTAGCAGATAGCCCACATTGAAAAAGTGTATTTGATTTTCATTTAAAACCCTGTGAGATTTTCTCGTTCACATAAAGGACCCTACCCAAACCTTATGTGAAATGGTCCTTTGTTGAATTGGTTTAAATAAGCTGCATTTATCGAGTCTCTGATTGAAATGATTAATGTCCACGAAGCTTGAAAATCAATCATTATTTTTTGCTAGAGCTGTTAGAAATGCAATATTATCAAGGCATGTTTATGTTATAGGTGATAGTAGGCGATATATTTGTATAGATGCTAACATATGTGTATAGATATGTACAGTAGACCCATGACTTCTTTGGTGCTGACTGACAGCTTTGAAAAGTTACCAGACCAAATTATGTATCCCTACGCCGAACCATATGATCTGCAAAAACATGTGTTTAGCAGCTGTCACTTCTAACAGTCAAAATTTTTGTATATACCTAAATGTTGAGTGTCAGAAGTCAGCTGTGAGCTGTCAGTCAGCACCAAAGAAGCCATGGGGCTACTGTAATATACCATTCATTCAGTACTGTCCTTTTTTTTTTTTAACATCCACCAATAAAATTACCAAATCGTGTTTGGCTAATTTAAGTGGCTCCAGTGAAGGCCCTGTGTGCGGAGCGGTTCAGAGATTGGGACGCGAAATTCTCAAGGTACGGCTTGACGTGCAAGGAGGTCACGGGCGATTCATACGAGACGGACCTGTTGGAGATATCTCACTGCAGGTTGATTCTCACCACCCCCGAGAAGTGGGACTCCCTCACGCGCAGATGGAAGGACAATAGAGGCCTTGTACAAGTTGTCAAGCTGTTCCTCATCGATGAGGTAACAATAATTTTATTCTCACTGCGTCGTAGTGCACTTTCTGAATCGACCTTTTATATCAACACACAACTTAAAGAATAACTTAAATGTTGATCAGACAAAACCCAGCCTTTAATTCATTATTTGGTTTTGATAAATTTTTCGGCCATGCCGGGAATCGAACCTGGGACGCTTAGCTCAATAGATACACATGCCACCAACCGTGTCTAACTTCTGGTTGTATGTGTATATTAATTACGCTAGTGAAATATGGATTAGGAAGCTAGAATTTAAGAGGAAATGTTTGAATGTGAGTGAATGCCAGGTCTCCACCGTGGTTCGGATTTCACGTTAAACTGTAGGTCCTCCATTTCATCTCACAATCACCCTACCATTACACATAAACGTATGTGCATATAACCTGAACGGGTAGTAAGACGCGGTGCTAATAATAATAATAATAATAATAATAATAATAATAATAATAATAATAATAATAATAATAATAATAAGAGAAAGTTTACTCGTATGGGAAACAATTTTGCAAAACACACCCTAATTACACCCAGCAGGAATTCTAACCTCGATCTCCCTTGGTCACCGCTATTTCACTCAAACACTAGAATGACACGTTAGACCATCTGACTACTGATGCTGGTAGATATTTTAATAAACTGTGTAGGTCAACTCATTTTTTAGTTTCTTCACTAAATATTGACATCACAGCCTCATTAACTCTTATCATGGTACATATTTATAAAAGTTACACACACCCGTACCAATGGGTCATAGTTCAATCTACAAATGTTTATTGCTGTGTCTTGGAATCGCAAACTTATAACAAATTAGATAACTACACTAGTTACCTGACAGCCATCACTTCTTTAAAGATCATACTCACTCAATGTATCTGATCAAGTATACTATAATAAGTTATTGATATAATTTGAAAAAGTGCATTTTATTTTAATATATCTGTATGTCTGACAGTAAGTAGAGTTTAAAAAAACACAAGTTTTAAAATACAAATGGAGTAAATAAGTAAGAGTTATATTGAACCAATAAAAGAATGTACCTGTTAAAATAATAAACACAATGTTTGTGGAAAATAGTTTTTTTTTTAGCATTGTGTCTTGCTACTCGTTCAAATTATACGCTTATCTACTAATTACACTGATGATTTTAGGGATAAGGAAGGTTATATTTAGAGGAATTGTATCTGCCTTTGCGTGGTGAGAGAGAGGAAAAACACCAACCAAGATTCGAACCTCGATCTCTCTGTCATCGGCAGGCTAGTCTACTGCGAGAGTAATGCGTTAGATCACGTGGCCACCAAGATGGGTTCCACCAATGGTTACAAAGAGGAAATAATCATAACCTGATTTAAGAGACCATTATACAGCTTAAAAAGTTTTTCAAACATATAAGTTAGCCCCATCACTTGAGAATATATTAGTTATTTAAAAGGGTTTTATAAAGAATTTGAAAATAAAATATTTGTGTCATTTTAAGTTACAGTAAGTGATTATATTTTCTATATATGTAATGTGTTGTAATTTATTTCTGGTAAGCGAAATAGAAGGCTATTTATTATTATTATAGTTATTATTATTAAAGTAGATTTAAATTGAAATAATACCAGCATCGACAACCTCTGTGGCCTAGTGCTCAAAGTTCCTGGCTACAGATCGAAGTCCTGGTTTCGAAACCCAGCGCTTCCAGATTTTTCTGCAAAGCAGTGGGTTTGGGTCAGGGTCAAAGTCAGCCTCGTAAGGACTACTTGAATTAAGAAGTAGCAGCTACGGTCTATAAAACTGAGATTAACTGCCGGAGGGTTCGTTGTGCTGACCAAATGACACCCTTTATCCCCAAATGTTAGGATTATCATGTCATGGAGTGTTTTTTTTTACAATACTCATACCGGTGGTAGATGAATGCATCATACTTGCATTAGACTAGATTGTCAGTGATGGTGAAATGAGGGTTTGAATCCCGGTCAGGTGTAATAAGAGTGGTTTGTTTTCCTACTGCCTCAAAACAAATGTAAGTACATTTCCTCTAAATTCCACCCTTTCTCATCCCTACTCCAATATATGTGTACACCCTAAATGGATAGCAAGGTGAGGCGAAGAGAAAAAAACACTTAAGAAAAGTCGAAAATATTAAAAAAAAAATCCTGGGTGTATAATTTATTTTCAAAAATTAACTATGCAAAAGCTTGAAGCGCTTAAGATATACCAAACCCAGAGCATTAATTCAACACTTAAATGAATGTATGAATATTATAATGAATGCATTTTATCAAAAAAATGTTAACATTTAGTGAATATTTCTAATATTTATTATTCTATAATACTTTTATTTTCTTCTATGTTCATATTACAATGAAGATTTGAACTAAAAAAAAGTGGATTTGACCTACCTGTGGTTTTTATTTGAAACGTCAAACCTTAATTAGCATAAAAAATGAATAATTTGCTTAGTCAAAGTAATAAGTTGTTCTTGATCATTAAAACTGTTTTAATTCTAGATTTGAAACACGCATCAAGTCGAGATAAGGTTGACAGTTTATAGAAATATTGGAATTACATTAACTCTGAAATGATGCTCCGTCTAATTTTAATTAATAACTTTCAGGTTCATCTGCTGAACGAAGAACGGCGCGGAGCGACACTGGAAGCCGTAGTGAGCCGCATGAAAACAGTCCAGAAAACGCTGAGATTGGATCGTCACATGCCCAGTCACACCTTCCTGCCTTTGCGCTTTATCGCAGTGTCAGCGACTATACCTAACGTCGAGGACGTTGCGCAATGGCTGGGATGTGACGACAGCCCCGCCAAGCATTACAAGATAAGTGATGAACTAAGGCCGGTCAAACTAAACAAAGTCGTCATAGGATACCCTTGTACCACCGCGTCGCCGTTTCAGTTTGACATCGGGTTGAGCTACAAGTTGAAGCCTATTTTGATTAAATATTCGGACTTGAAGCCCACATTAATATTCTGCAGCACAAGGAAAGGCGTTCAGCAAACATCGTCCGTTCTCGCTCAGCAACTCACTTTCGAATTCAATCAAGAGCAAAGAGAAAAATTGACGTTAGCAGCGAATCTCATCCAAGAAAACAAACTTAAAGCACTATTGAAGGGCGGTATAGGATACCACCATGCCGGTATGGATCTTGCGGATAGAAGCACCACAGAGCAAGTCTTCCACAGTGGATATTTGCCGGTTCTCGTCACCACCAGTACTTTGGCGATGGGTGTCAACCTGCCGGCTCACCTTGTCATCATCAAGTCGACTCAGCAATATGTCTACGGCGGATATCAGGAATACTCGGAAACTCAGGTTCTACAAATGATCGGTCGGGCCGGTCGCCCACAGTTTGATACAAGCGCCACTGCCGTTATCATGACCAAAGAGAACACCAAGCATCGCTACGAGAGGTTGGTGGACGGGAAGGAATTGGTGGAAAGCAGTCTGCACCGGCACCTGACGGAGCACCTCAACGCGGAGGTTGTGCTCCAAACCATAACTGAGCATGCGGTCGCCATGGACTGGATACGATCCACATTTTTGTATGTGCGGGCTTTAAGTAACCCAAGACACTATGGTTTCCCAGCAAATTTGGATAAGAGAGGGATAGAATACAAATTGGAGCAAATGTGTTTAATAGAGTTGAACGAATTGTCGAAAGCTAAACTAATAACCATAGATTTGATCAACATTTCTCCAACAGAAACTGGATGTTTAATGGCGCGATACTACTTGGCATTCCAGAGTATGAAAATATTTGCCAAAGTATGTGGCTCCGAGAAACTCCAAGAACTTCTGTCCCTTTTGTCAGAATGTCACGAGTTCGCAGACGTTCAGCTCCGTGTGAGTGAAAAAAAGACACTCAACGCACTTAATAACACAAAAGACCAAGAATGTATAAGGTTTCCTCTACCCGGCAAAATTAAAACACGAGACATGAAGGTTAATTGCCTCATCCAAGCCGTGTTTGGGGGTTTACAAATTTACGACACCTCGCTGAATCAAGACGCCACAAAGATTGTCAGAGCCGGGGAACGTGTTTCCAAATGTTTGGTACAATTTTTGAACCAGCAGCCTCAATATCAGTCCCTTCTTAGCGCCATCATACTCGCGAAATGTTTCTATCGCAAGCTCTGGGAGAACACCCCTTATGTCTCCCGACAGTTGGAAAGAATCGGCCCCGCCCTCTCTTCGCTACTCGCCAAAAACGGCAAGACCAGTTTCCGGGCCATTGTGGAGAGTAACCCGCGAGACTTGGAGAGGATCCTGAATCGTCCTCCTCCGATGGGGAACAGAATACAGGAGGCAGTGAGAGGCTTACCGTACTTCAGCCTGGATCTGGAGGGCTCAGACAATCAGTTTGCCAAGGTGACGGTCACAGTTAAACTGTTGAACCCAGAGCTAGTTCTAAGGATCAACATGTCGTCAAACGAGCATTGCTTTACTCTCCTGGTGGGAGATTCTGAAAACAGACTTCTCCTGAATAAGAGAATAAGGACCGTTGATATGGTCCTGTCTCCTATTTTAGTCTTATCTGTGAATCAAAATAACGCCAAAGAAGTCTACGCAAATCTTTTGAGTGAGAAATGGATCGGATTAGATGTGAGTGCAACGATAAAAGTATCAAACTTGAAACATTTGCAGCAGAACCTGAAAGTATCGATTGATAAAATCCAAAAATCAAAACAAAGTAAGCTTATTTTGACCAACACGGAGGAGAAACCTAAAAAACTTAAAAAGCCTACACTTATCGATCAAATCCAAGAGAAGCACGCCGGGATGTACAACCTACCGGGCATGAAACTGAAAACCAACCCACCGCAAAATTCCACTCATGTCGACTTGAATAAGTTTCAGTATCGTCCTTTGAGGAAGGAGCAGCTTGTGCCGTTGGAAGCGAGTGAAAAAACAGCGCTTACAGATGAGCTTACTATCCAAGGTAATATATCTGAATCGATCGCCAAAGAAACGTCAAATGAACAGTCTGTAGAATTTTCAGCTCCTCGCGAGAATTTACAATGCAATTACTACGGTAGTTTTTCAACGAATGAGTGTGCAAATGAAACTATTAGGTTAGATTCTTCACACGTTGAATACTTGCAAAAAGACAATCTTGAAAGTAGTGTGACAAATTCGCAAACATTTCCAGATGATGTGTGTGTTCAAAAAATTAAAACAAATATTAGTGAACAAACACCGATTGAATATACAATGAAGGAAAGACTGAATGAACCGTCTATGGAATATTCAACTATGGGATTGCAACGCAGAGAGGATGGCGTACTCACAAATAACGAGACGACCATTCCACCAGGTACCAAACGCTCACTTGAAAACGCCAACAGTCTTACAAACGAGTTGTACAAAGACTTAAATGAAGCGAAACCTAATCCTAGCCGACACAACGAGTCGGAAGTCATTCCGTACCAAAGAACAGGTAGCAGACAGGTATCAGTGGCTAGGGAACGCCAACCACTGGTTTCAAGCCCTCAAATGTTTGAGCATGATCTCGAGCATCCACAAACAATCAACTATCAAAGTGAAAAAATTTGTGAAAACACCCGGCAAGGAAAAAACACGCTGCTTCTGGACGAGCACCATGAAACCGAGCTCGCTTTATACAGAAACTATGAACCTATAAAAGAACCGAGCATTCAAAACAGACCAGATACAGCTCAAATTTTGAGCTCGCCTCAAAATAAAAAACAGCTTAACTTAACGAAAACGTTACCAAAACATCACTACCCGATATTCGGTAAATTATTTTTTGATTATCAACATGAGAACATGCCCAAGAAGGGAGACTTTAACCTTGAAGAACATCTCACAAAAATAGGTGATCAGACACATGCTAAACGTGGTGGACAAACAACTGAGAGCAATATTACGAGAGAAAAGGTAACCACCAGGACAAATGCAGTAAACACTAACATAAATCCTCTGACATTATTAAACAAAGAGCTACACTATAAAGGCAATAATAGTAGGTATGAAGAATCTAAACATGATCTGACAGTTGCCAATAGTACCACAACCGAAATTCAAAACTCTATTCCTAGAAACATCACCACATGCAAATTGAATACTGATGTGAAGGGAATGGAGATCGAAGACACCCAGATAAATAATAGTCAATCTGTAACTGATACATTTATACTAGAGTCGGTCAAAACAAATGACATCAGCTCTGATAATTTAAATCACAAGATTAATAAGTTATATACATTGACAGATAAACAGCACCAACATCTGAACATAATAGATAAACATGATACATGTCAAAGACATGGAAACGAAAGAAAAACAAATAATTATGTTCATTGTGGTCGTTTGACAGATGATCTATTTCTTGGTGAAGATGTACATATCGTGAAAAATGATCGTCACGAGTTGCACTATGAAAGATCAAAGCATGAAAGTAAAATAGATAATCAGCATGAAGATAATATAAGTGCCATTATTGCACCACAACGACAAACACATAACAAAGATGTGTCAGAACTACCAATACCACCACAAAGTATGTACAATCAAACTAAACTAATTGAACCTAAGACCAGTGGAGAAAAACGGATTCTGGTAACCAATCAAAACAGTTCGATAGTTGAGAAGATTATTCCTGAGTTTGACCTAGGAATTGACAGGTTGCTGGACACAAACTTTTGCACTGACGAAGACAGTGACATGGAAGAGAAAAGTTCTCACAACAAACAAAATAATTGTGTACCAATAGAAATGGTGCAGTCAAATCGTTCCGTGTTTAAAAATACAGGAAAAAACAAACTAGAGAAAGGTTCGAAACAAAAATTTAAGAAAAGGAAAAGATGTGAAAATGACATAATCAAAATTGCTCTGCGCGATGCACCGTTCCTAGTCTCAGATTCTTCAGCCGAATCTGACAGTTTTGTAGAATATTCCATTTTTGAAAATGATCATAAGGAAGTGGTAACCTCACGACACCAGGATCAAGCACAATATAAAAATCCACAGCTAACTCAGCCGGTAAATCCAAAATTCCGTAGGTGTGTAACATCATTTGAGACAAACCGTCAAAAACAAGATAACTTTGGTACCGCGAGTTATAAAACTTGGGAAAACAGGTTCATACCTAAATCTGTGACACAAACACCAATAAAGAGTATCTCAAAAAGTAATGAACTTGGTTATCTTTCTCAGGACATATTCGCAGAGGACGAGAGAAACGTAAGTCAAAGTACGGCAGAGATCCACGGGAACCATCCGACATCGCCCTCTATTTCAACTTCCCACTCAGACTGGCGAATAGGGGCAAGGTCATGTCCTAGTGGAAGCAAAACATCTCACAAACCAAATGAAAACTTAACCATTTTTTCCGCCAGAAAAGAATCGCCACTTGTTTCGCAGTACGATACAAGCCCTACAAACTACCCATCACCACCAAGCCCTACGCAATGTTATTCACAGATAAGTTTCACTTCTCAATTTTCTCCAAAACTTGAAAATAAAAATTTTAAGTCTCAAAAAAAACAATTTTTCGAATCTTTATTTGATAGAAACGAGTCAAATGTTACCAAGGACTATTTGAATCACTCTCAAATTTTTTCTAACCATCAGAAATATCAAGAATCAGCAAGTATTACAGACTACTACCCGGAAGCTAGATTCAGACGCACCCTCTCCCCACCAGTCACGGCTTTCGAATATTATCCGAGTTACTTTCAACATTCAAAAGGAAAAGAACAAGTACCGAAGATTTGGGAGAGAAAGCCGCAGTGCCACAGCTCGCAATACGTGGCAGGACAGCCAGACAGTCAGCCAGTGCCCACGTTTGGGGAGAAATGGAGCACATCACATTTAATCGATCCCAATCCTACAGAGCAGAAGCCAAGAAATAATTGGAAAAAAATGTTTCCATTTCTACAGAAGAAACCAGTCATATAATTCACATGGGTGAGTTATAAAGTGTTTGTCCAACTTTGTTATTAGAAAAGAAATTAGTTTTTGTGGGAGAGAAAAATATAAAATTATAGAGTAAGATCATCATTAAAACAGGTAAAATTTAGAAATAATATTATCAGTAATTGTTTCTAGATTGTGTCTTGGTCAGTTTAGTAAAATAAATCCTTCCTCTTTACTCCTAACATTATTCCTTCCTTATTCTTCTCTCAGCTGCACACTTGCTGTTATCTGCTCCTCCCATTTCTTCCTTGATCCCTCCTGCAGTCTTTCAAACTTCAACAACTACTTTATCCTTGGGATTCTTTCCTTTTCTATCCTCATTACATGACCATACCATCTCAGTCTTGCTTCCTCTACTATCTCATGCACTCCAACATCCTCATTACATGCCCATACCATCTCAGTCTTCCTTCCTCTACTATCTCATGCACTCCAACATCCTCATTACATGCCCATACCATCTCAGTCTTCCTTCCTCTACTATCTCATATACTCCAACATCCTCATTACATGACCATACCATCACAGTCTTCCTTCCTCTACTATCTCATGCACTCCAACATCCTCTATTACATGACCATACCATCTCAGTCTTCCTTCCTCTACTATCTCATATACTCCAACATCCTCATTACATGACCATACCATCTCAGTGTTGCTTCCTCTACTATCTCTTGGACTCCAACATCCTTATTACATGACCATACCATCTCAGTCTTCCTTCCTCTACTATCTCATGTACTCCAACATCCTCATTACATGACCATACCATCTTAGTCTTCCTTCCTCTACTATCTCATGCACTCCAACATCCTCATTACATGAGCATACCATCTCAGTGTTGCTTCCTCTACTATCTCTTGGACTCCAACATCCTCATTACATGTCCATACCATCTCAGTCTTGCTTTCCTCTACTATCTCATGTACTCCAACATCCTCATTACATGACCATACCATCTCAGTCTTGCTTCCTCTACTATCTCATGTTCTCCCTCAACTCCCACTCATTTGTGGATTTCATTCCTTATCCTGTTCCTCCTCATGACAGTTAATCTGGGGTCCTAATAATGGCAGGGTCGACCTAATGGTATCCAGGACATAGGGATTTCGAGAACTTTTCATGGGCCCCACGCTATGAAATTTCCCAGGTACCTCCTCTTATTCGACTCTAGGCTGAGCTTTTCTAGTAATTCTCGTAATTTGCTCCATAGAAAAAGAAAATGTCATTAAACTTTTTTTCTTTTTAGCCACTGCTCTAATAGGTCAAATATAGTAACTTTAAATATGTTTACTAAGATGTAAAGATAATTCAGAAAAATGAATTCAAAGAAACATAGGTGTTGAGTTTCGAATGTGACTCTGGTATTTGTAAACATGGAACACATCTAGCTCTAGTTGTTACTAATTTAATGGAATAATTTGATTGTGAATTTTACTATTAATAATATTATTGTATTCAACCGTTCATTCACGACTTTTATCAGATAGTAAAACCCTTCCTTTGGGTAGTATTAGTAGTACAATATGCCGGAGGCCTAGTAAAAATGTATAACGACAGTTAAATTGTCGACTTAATTTCTGTAGTTCAATATTTAATTTGGGATGGAATAAAAACTGCCAAAACACTGGTCTTTTCTCGCTTCTCCTTCATTTCCACTTTCAAGCCTGTAAATGCATTACAAAGTACCAACAACTGTTGACATTGCACATGTTGTAGGACACTTCACAAGTGAACGACTAAAATTGGACATTATAGAGAGGTTAAGTACGTTATTTTAAGTTTTCAGAATCAATTTCATCTGATGTGTAAATATACTTTTAAATGTTGTTATTAATCTGTGTTGAAAGTTTATACTGTTACAAGCATTTTTTAGTATAACTAAGTGTAAAAAAAAAGTTTATATTATTAAATTGTTCTAAAAAAAATTTAATGACATTCATTACAGAAGAATTTTTGAAAATCATGATAACTCCGAACATAAATATTTCATTTATTTGGAACATTCCTTTATAAACTAATTATCTTTATAAGGAAAACCTCTTATCGCTTTAGGTGGTCTCGTCCAGGCTGTGTGTGAAATGCGCAAATCGAATTTTGACATGAGGGAAAACAAACAAAAATAACTTTTAAGACTACCTAAAGCTCATAGTTATTTTAAAGATCAGCTACAGCTAAAACTAATAATCTGTCTGTGAGAGTGATAGCTGGTCTTAAGTGATTGTTTTATAGGTTTAAAAGACAAAGATAAAATAGCACCTTCATCATCAACTGTCAGCCTGTGGCCGAATCACTTTAGTAAAATATCTTCTTCCTCTGTCCTTCCAACACTCTTCCATTACTCTCCTCTCACTTGAACACTTTATTTTATCTGTGGGATGACCTGGCGGTCTAGTGGTAAGGTGTCAGACTTCTGTGCTGGGGGTCCGGGGTTCAATCCTCGTTCCCGGCACAGATTTATCTGATTACCAAACCCCTTCCTTCACCTCTGACAAGACATCTTGTGAATGTTGGGAATGCCAGGCCTCCACCGTGGTTCGGATCCCACGTTAAACTGTAGTCTCCATTTCATCTCACAATCACCCTACCATTACACATTAGCGTAAGTGTGTATAACCCGAACGGGTAGTAAGACGCGGTGCTATTTATAATGTCATCTGCTCCTCCCATCTTTTTCTTGGCCTCCCATGTAAAATGGCGCTAAACGGTTTTATTAAATCAAATATTGAAAGGAAGATAAGAAGGGTAAGGCCTACATTCTTACCAGAAAATTGCAAGCCTTAAAAGTTCACAACAAAACACATAATTATGTGAAGAATGGGAATGACATAATAATGTGTTGTTTTTTAATTGTGAACTTTTAAGGTTGCACCCGCCTCTGTGGCGTAGTTGGCTAACGCGCTTGTCGTGTTGAACTCGACTGTTGAGGACGGGGAGATCGAGGTTCGAATCTCGGTCAGGTGAACTGGGGTGGTTTTCCACTCTCCCTCCACGCAAATGCGTGTTCACTTCCTCTAATTCAACCTTCCCAATTCCTAATCCATTAGAGTAATTAGTACTTAAAGCGTATAACCCGAACAGGTAGTAAGATAAATTGCCAAATATTAAATTAAATTTTAAGGTTACAATTTTCTGGTAAGTATGTAGGCCTTGCCCTTCTTGTCTTCCTTTCAATATTTAATTTAAAGGTTTGTCTGTGTTTTAGTTATAAAAAAAAATTCTATTCCAAACACACTTCTATCTGCAATTTTAATTTAAACCAGGAGATTTCAAAACAGATTGTAATTGTTAGACTATAATTTTTTTTTTTAATTTAAAAGAGGGAGAAATAAAACCACATTTTTCAAAATCAAGTTTCTATTTTTGTTTGGTTAGAAAATAATTTTATTTCGGTTACTGGTAGAGGAATGCGAAGTCCTATTTTTCAATTTGAAGCAAATATATGAAATATTTTCCAAGCCGAAGTATGTTTGGAAATTTTCTGTTTTATGCCTGAAAAAATCGTATATAACTTTATGCGCTAAAATTATTTGGAAAATGTTTTACTCCACAATCTTTTGTAACATTTTATTATAATCTGACATATCAAAGTTACTTCATATGAATATTAATTTAGGGTGCACTGTTTACAACAGCTCAGAATTGCATTAATTTACAATAAAGCGAATATTTTGGCTGTCAATATTTTTTATTTGCAAAGTCATAATTTTTTTAGTAGCAATGTCTAAGATTCAAAGCTTTACACACCCCTAAATACTAATATAACATCCTCACTGGCATTTGTTGGATCCGACATCAGCTCAGTCAGTAGCGTGTCTGTCTACTGAGCTAAGGGTCCCTGGTTCGATTCTAGACATGGCTGAAAAATGTATCATTGGTGAAATGTGGGTTTACCTCTTCAAAGTGATAAATTAACAACCCTGGACTGGATGTTGTGTATGTCCTAGTCTTAAGTTAGATTATAAAGCATATGAAGCTATGATAGGCCTAGCAAGCCGTTAGTGGGAAATATATGGCTTGAATTAAAAAAAACTAGTCGTTGTTGTCGTCGTATCCCTCCAGAGATCTGGATAGGGATTTTTCGAACAAAGTGCTTCCATAGTCTGACCAATCACCTCCTTCTAGGACATTTGATTGGTCTCCTTCCCTGCACAAGTCTATGATAAGTGTACACAAGATGATTTTCATATACTTGATTGACTTTGCTCCGAATAAAAAAAAATTGGACTATGCATACATATAAATTGAGGCAATAAATTTGGGTGATGGCTACCCGCCATAATTCCTTAGACAATTCGTTGTCATATTTGTATCCATCAAATTCGCAAATAATATTTTATATTTGTAAGAAGGTACAGTAAAGGTGGATGAAAATATATAAAAGGAACACATACAATATGGCTTATACGTAGTTGGCTAATGCGCTTGTCGTGTTGAGCTCTACTGCTGAGGACTGGGAGATCGAGGTTCGAATCTCGGTCGGGTGAACTGGGGGTGGTTTTTCCTAAATGGTTTCCCACTCTCCCTCCACGCAAATGCGGGTTCACTTCCTCTAATTCAACCTTCCCAATTCCTAATCCATTAGAGTAATTAGTACTTAAAGCGTATAACCCGAACGGATAGTAAGACGCAGTGCTAAATATTATTATTATTATAATATGGCTTTTACAATAAAAAGAAGAACACAGTTCACACTTTACAATGCTGCCATTCGACAAAAAGGTCATGGCTGCCTCTTTAAGAAAAATCAATCGATATCGCCCAAACACCCGAGGCAGGTTTCATTCGCAAATAATAGTACAGGCCAAGGTTGTGGAGTCGATACATCAAGCCTTCGACTCCCTTATTTTACTGGTGTCCGACCCAAACTCCGATATAAATATCTAATTTATATTAATAAGAATAAATGTACTGTAGTACAACGCTCAAACACGGATTACTTTAGGGGAAGCTTCTTTAACATTGTACCTGTATATTTAAATAAATCATCATCATCATCATCATCAACAACTGTTTGCAGCTTGTGGCCAAGTCGATTTAATAAACTCTCCATCTTCCTCTAACCTTCCTCAACTCTACCTTCTTTAATTTCTCACAAACACTGGTCCTAATGAATAAAAAAAATACATTTAAAATGAAAATAATAAATTTACCATATAATGTTATAAGTTTTTATTTTGAAACCGGAGTGGGTACATTTTTACCGACTTCACCCAAAGTTTCTTCAGACTCCATAGCCCTGGTATAACCTAAACTTAAGATATTAAAATTACTTGAATAGTTACATAATTTAATTTATTAAAGCGATCAATTTAAAATGTTACACTGATTTTTGAACTAAAATGGTGTTTTTATTTTGTAATAATTAATATAAAACTGGATTACACTTAATAAAGCAGCCCACTATAATAAATTACTAACACATACAAATGTTCACACATATCTACTAAATTAAGTAGACTCTGTCACACAAACACACGCTAATATATACTCCATTGACGGTAGGAATTACTCTCTGAAAGATCTTTTTTCCTAACCAATATCCTACTATATAATAGATTTATGGTAGGGAAAATGGCCTTTCAGAAATCAATTCCTACCGTGAACAGAATTTACTTAGAAAACTTGTTAACATTTTCCTATCACAGGTGTATGTTATATCAGCAGCCCGATATATCTTTAGTGTTACTCTTACGATGCCATCTTGTCTCGACTGGATCAAACCCTTGTTCAGAGGATCCATACACCGCCCAATCAGGCGTTTTCCTCATATAATCCTGTAACAACAACAATTAAAATGTAGAAATGGATTCAATCCTATGTTTCAAGAATTATTGATAGGCGAGCCCAAGTTTTTTTGTTTGTGTTTTTTAAATTTGAGTTGGTCTTTAGCGAGCTTTTTATAAAGCTCCCAAGTATTGAGTCGAATCTGATTTAGAAATTGCAAGCCATATACCGTATTTGCTCATCCTGAGCTTGACTATCTATTTTAAACTTGGCTTGAAAATTTAAATACTCTAATATACTTATATTCGAATATCCTTTTCAAGAATATGAATCAAAGATTTCTTTTCAAATACAAATTTGAATCCTTTCAATTAATGCTGTATCATTCTCAAATTCTCATAAATATAAAGGGGGAGGTATCTGTATTGAATTCAAAAGTATAGATCCAATAAATATTTAATTTGGACCCAATGGAGTTAAATTCAAAATTTGAATCTAAAAGACAAACAAGTGAATAATTTAATATTAAATAAATTAGCATAGAATAATTATTTTACTTTATCATGTAGACATGTGACCCAGTCATTATTAGGACTCAACTAAAAAAAAAAATTACATAATTTAGTCTGATTTTTGATTAGGATGTGATATCAATATTGTATTATAAAACACTTGAGTCAATTTGAAACATTCTCATTCTAAAATATTCGAATTGAGAAAATGTATCCAACGAAATGAAAACAAAACCATAGTTACCAATGCAGTGAAGCTAGATTCCCCATTGGTTGAGTAGAACTTTTGAACAAGCTCGTGGAATTTGTCGTAATCAATCCAGGTCATCCACTCCCCATCCACTTGGAACTGGAGGGGGGGAAACAATTTTTAAAAATCCTTGATTAAATCCTCTTTTCTCTCTTTGAAACAACACTATTTTAAGAATCCGAATCTACAATTTATCTTCGGGCACCAAATACAAATTGTGGGAAAAAGATTATAAACATAAGAGGAAATAAAATAGGACAGCAGAAAATATAAATAGTAACCAAGTGTTAACATTCTTTTTTGTGATCCATTCACTTTAACATTCGTATATCCAGTTAAGTGTTAGATTACTGGTCTGGAGTCTGGTTGTTTAGTTTATGATATAATTATAATTGGTTGTGAACCTATTGTACCTATTATCAAACATGCAGCAGAAACATCGACAAGGAATGTAAGAAAGACTAGAAAAGTTGAGGTCTTAGGAATGAAGTTATCCGGGTAAGAGTTAAGGTACAGGGAATACATGAGATAGTAGAGGAAGCAAGACTGAGATGGTATGGACATGTAATGAGGATGTTGGAGTCCATGAGATAGTAGAGGAAGCAAGACTG
>CABFVX010000496.1:142251-152324 GCA_902151425.1 Timema shepardi | reverse complement strand
CATGTAATGAGGATGTTAGAGTACATGAGATAGTAGAGGAAGCAAGACTGAGATGGTATGGGCATGTAATGAGGATGTTGGAGTCCATGAGATAGTAGAGGAAGCAAGACTGAGATGGTATGGACATGTAATGAGGATGGAAAAAAAAAGAGGATACCGAAGAAAATTTTGGAAATGAAGTATGTGGGAAAAAGAGTGCAAGGGAGGCCAATAAATAGATGGGGGGAGCAGATAGCAGAAAGAGTTCAAATGAGAAGAGAATAATGGAGGAAAAATTGATGGAAGGATAGAGGAAGATGGAGGCATTTTATTAAACAGGCTGGAAACGGTTGATGATGCAGATGATTGATAATAAATAAAATGATAGAATATTAGGAAAATGGTAGAGCGCAAATAAAAGTAAAAACACATGATGATGATGATGATTATTATTGTTCTGAACCATAAATAAGCAGTATTAGAGCACAAATTTCACTGGAAAAAATGTTTATTGTTTTATTTATTTTAAAGGTTTGAATCTCAAATTCAAAGTTATTTCAAATCTCCTTAAGAATTCTAGGGCCCATCAAATATAATTTAAGTATATTAAAATTAGCGATCTTCAGTGACTGAATGGTCTAAGCCATCGTCACTCTCGTGTTAGACTGGCCTTCTGATGACTGGGAGATAGAATTTCGAATTATTATTATTATTATTAATTAATTTATTTATTTATTATTATTATTATTATTACCACGTCTTACTACCTGTTCTGGATACGCACTTACGCTAATGTGTAATGGTAGGGTGATTGTGAGATGAAATGGAGGACCTACAGTTTAACGTGGAATCCGAACCACGGTGGAGGCCTGGCATTCCTCACATTCACAAGATGTCTTGTCAGAGGTGAAGGAAGGGTTTGGTAATCAGATAAATCTGTGCCGGGACCGAGGATTGAACCCTGAACCCTCAGCACAGAAGTCCAACACCTTACCCCTAGACCACCAGGTCACCCAATATTTGTTAAAGGACATAACCAAAATAAAGTTATCCATATCCAGAAATACCACGCAACAATGGGTACACAGATTAAACATCGAACGTCTAGCCATGTTTTAAAGTTATGGTTCAAAACTCAGCCGATTCTAATGTGGGTGTGTTTTTAATATATGGTTTAACATTCTCCCTCCAAGAAAATACAGCTCAATTTCTTGAATCTCATTTGTTTAGTTAAATTCAGATAGTCTAATAAAATGAAGTATTCTGCTTAGTTCGATAAGGTTTAAATAAAGATTTACCTTTTTGTGAGCTACAAGAACACAATTTGAGTGTTCATGCTCGGAAGCAATAGCGTATTCTGGAAGCAGATCTGCCAACTTCTGCACAAAGCTTACTACTTCTTCATGCCACGGAACATTCTCCATGGTTAAATTACTCGCTTTCGATGTGCCGCAGAACGTGACACCCTTTAAACAGAGCACCAAAATATGATGTAACCTATTTCTATATTTTAGAATTGTATTCTATTATGTATGAAGGTAGGTCCAGGAAAGGTGGAAACTCAATAGGGATGTGTGAAACTTCAACTTGGCTTTGAAACAAACATCAGCTTCAACTTGGCTAGAAACTTGGACTCGACGCATGCTCACTTCTGAAACTTTCACCTCACGAACAATCTTGTAAATATTTTAATCATCTCATTAAAACTCAAAATAAAAAAAAAGAATTACAAATAAACTAAAAAAAAATATTACAACTTTTCTTTTAACAGAAATAAGAACACATTATACAAGATACAAAGTCTGCCGCCATGATGTATATTATGTTTACTCGTCAGAATGGTGATTAAACAAACGCGACTGTTATTTATTACTACCCGATTGGTTTTAATTATCTACACTTATGCAAAGAACTCCAATTTATTTCATACGATCCTTAAGTTAGATATGTTGTTGGGTTTCATGAAAAATAAATAAGGTCAACAGTTAGACACCGACAAAACTGTTTATTTATGTCTACCGGCCTACATATTGTGTATTGAAAGTTTAAAATCGATTCAGGTAATCTGATCACTTAGTAAGAGCTATAGAGTTTTAAGAATTAAACAATGACTTATTAATTCATAATTGGTTTTTAAAATGATTTTAACAAAGAGTTTATTATTATTTTTTAAATATGTTATTGAAGTAATTGTAAAATATTCCAACAGTCCTGCCTAATAAAATGGGGATGAATATATTACAAGAGTCGGCAATGTGTTTTAGATAGAATGTATTCTCAGAAATCAATATATATTAAAGAAAATGACAATAAAACATACTTAGGCATTATTGAGTTCACTATTTCCAATGTATGTTTAGTTGTTAGCATGTTGTTTTAGTCTTTTTTTTTAATATCTCTTTGTATTTTTGCTTTTGCTTTCTTAATAAAATAATTTATAACCCTTCATTGTTTAAAAATGAGGTGGCCCAAAGGCTAGATAATTTTATAATAAAAGAAAGTGATAAAACTAAAGAAAAAGGAAAAATAAACTATTAAGAGTAAATTTGATGAAGAAAGCCCACCTAGGTGGGTTTTCTTCATCAAATTTACTCTTAATAGTTCCTTTTTCTTTAGTTTTATAACCCTTCATTGATGATTCAAGTTGATCAAAAGGTAACTAATCCTAATCGGTTTGTTTATTTCACATATTTTTTTAGAAACTTAACCAATTCCATCAACACTTTTAAAAATAACTAAAAGACACTCAAATTTTGATTGATTTGATTTGTAAACAATAATATAAGTCTAGATTGTTTAATTTGGCTGGATTTTAACCAGTATTTTGCGAGAGGTGGTTGGGGTTGATTAAAATTGAAAGCATGATTGAAATAAATCTTAATTTACAGTTTAGGACTATATTGTGTGATGTAGGTCTATTTGTAAATCATTAAAATCTCTAATAATCTGCTAGGATTCGGAATCGAGATTTGAAAATAAAATGTAGATTCATATTCTAGAAATAGTGATCCAACCCATCTCTAATATTCAGGTTCATGTAGACTGTGTTCAAGCAATATTAGTTTCAATTATATTTATACTATCGACACTTTTTTAATCCCGGAGTGTGTCCACGTTTAAAAGATTTCACTGTATTTTTTTAAATAGATCCGTCATTACAAACCATTTATCGTAGCGTTAATTGTTTTATCCTGAAAACTGAAAAAATGACACCTGGACACAGGAATTGAACCCGGGACCTTTGGCTTAGCGTGCCAAAACTATAACTACCGAGCTATCCAGGATTCGTCCCATACCCAGGGTAATTTTTCACTCATATTTTAAGGCAGAGTCTGTTATGGACTTAGGAAAATCCAAGTCGCAGATGGCTGGGTTGTCTGATAGCTCGTGATATTAGAAATCACACATTTGTAGCTGACGATTTCTTTAAGTCCATTACAAACGCTGCCTTAAAATATGAGTGAATAATGACCTTGGGCACGGGACGAATCCTGGATTGCTCAGTGGTTAGAGCAGTGACGTAATATGCTAAAAGTCCCGGGTTTGATTGCCGTATCCAGGTGTCAATTTTCAGACTATGATATTTGTGTGGAGTGATCCCTCACTAAATACATACATAAAAGCTTTAGCTATTTGATTCTTGTTAAAAAAACACTCACTTTCACTTCGATAAAATCCGGCTTGCCGATATCGACCAGTTTGGCGTAGTTCTCCAGTTCGTCTACGTTCCAGGCCTTCACAAGCGTCAATCTATAAACTGTTCTCTGGCCCTTCTCTGAAAGGGCCTTTAGGCTGTCGACGAACCTCTCCCAGAAATCTCGGAACAGCGGCCTGTCAATCTTCTTGAGACTGTCCTTGGTGCTGGCATCAACACTGACATAGAGCTGAGTCACAGGACTCATTTCTCTGAATGAAAGAATAAAGAGACATTATAGCTAAACTAGTGCTTCACTTTACTTCGACTAAGCTACGAAAAAAATTCCAACTTCGACAATTATGAAGCTTTTTTTACATCAATTACCGTTTCCAGCCTGCGGCAGTTTTTTATTCACCCGATATATTTTCCACTACCGGCTGGTTAGGCCTGTCATAGTTTCATATTTCTTATAGTATAACTTAAGACTAGGACAGACACAAAACAACATAGAGTCCCCCCGGCTGTTAATTCATCAATTTGAAAGGGTAAACCCACATTTCACCAATGATCAATTTTTCGACCACTTCGGGAGTCGATCTCGGGACCCTAAGCCTATTAGATAGATACGTTACCGATTGAGCTAAGGCGTCGGACTATGAATCTTCACCAAGAAAAATAAATTCCATCAAAGATACTCAATTTATGATCAATTATTGCCATTCTGAGCTGTTTTGTACACTACACATAAAAAAGTCATACTAAAAAAATTCTTAAATGAAATTGTAAGTTGCTATACTAATTTTGATATATCAGAATAAAACAAAGTAATACAAACAACTATGGAATAAAACATCATTTTAGTGAATAAATTTATAAAACTATCCACAACGTAACATTTTTAAAAGCATTAAATAAAATATTAATTGAACTTTGATTCATCTTAGAGAATATTTCATATATTTGATTCGAGTTTGCTTCAAATTGGAAAAGTGGACTCTGCAGGCCCGTTGTCTAGAACACCATAGCTATTTAGTGTGTAAGTAATTGATTAAAGCAAACAAATATTTCTGTAATAGGTTTATATAATATTAGAGATGTGTTCACTTATTCTTAAATTTTAATAAGAGCTGTTCTGGTTCCTGGACAAGGACGGAAAAAGAGACTATACCACAGAGAATGATGGAAATAAAGTATGTTGGAGAAAAACAGCAAGGGAGACCAAGAAAGAGATGGGAAGAGCAGATAACAGAAAGTGTTCAAGTGAGAGAAGAAGAATGGAGGAATTAAAGAGGAGGAAATTTGTGAGCCCTATAGCCCTAATATTGTTTAATGTACGTTCTGCCTTACAACAGGTCCATTCCATTTGTGAATGAACTGAAATCGCCGATGCGCCCTGTAACATACAGTAGCCCCATGGCTTCTTTGGTGCTGAATGACAGCTAAAAGCTTTGAAAAGTTACCAGACCAAATTATGTCTCTCTACGCCGAACCATATGATCTGCAAAAACATGTGTTTAGCAGCTGTCATTTCTGGCAGTCAAAATTTAGATATATACCTAAATGTTGGTTGTCATTTCTGGCAGTCAAAATTTAGGTATATACCTAAATGTTGATTGTCAGAAGTCAGCTGTGAACTGTCAGTCAGCACCAAAGAAGCCATGGGGCTACTGTAGTTACAGAAAAAAGAATTGTAAAAAAAATGTCCATGTTTAATTTGCGCAAGATTACGAGAATAAAAAATACTATGTCCTGAGTAAATTTACAATTTGCCAACATTTAAATAAAACAACAAACAATTCAATAGAAGGGAGAATAAAAAGAATTACCCAATTCTAAATTTTGCAGTTTTGTTTAAAAATCAGAGCTTCCTTTAATTTGGAATTTGATAACTGAAAATCGAGAATATCGAGTTTGACATTCTTATTTATTTTTTAAGTATTAAATCTTGAACCTTGGAAAGTTTTTAATCCTCAAAATCTACCTCTAGCTTCAAGGATTTATTGAGCCATCACTAGTTTTATAATTGATTTTTGTTACCTAATAGCTTCAGGAAACTGGGCGTTAGTGACCAAGAAAGAAGATATTTCTTTCTGGTGCAGCAACTTAACAAACTTATTGATCTCAGGATACATGATTGGTTCTCCTACTAGGGAGAGTGCACAATGTTTTGCTTGGAAACCTTCTGCCAACCGTTCTGGTTTCACACCAGGAACCCCTGGAGGAAAAAAACCCAACAAAATATCATAATCTATTATAATAACATAGTTAAGTGTTATATTTGGAAGAAGGTACAGGAAAGATAGATAGAAACATAAAATGAATAAATGGAAAAAAAAAGGTTAACGCTTTACACTGCTGCAACTGGACAAAGAGGTAATGGTCGCATCCATAGTAAATACTTTATAAATTATCTTAGTACATTTAATATTGTTTAAGCATAAAACAATTAACAACAAATATTCAAACTTTGTTTTGACAATGAGGATATTTCATATTTTCCATGTGGGTTCGCTTCAAATTGAAAAATTAGAATTTAGATAAAAAACCTAAAATTGAGGGTATTAAAGTAATGTGTTTAGATACCCCAAATCAGAACACTCCAGAAGGGGCCACGAAACACCCAACGCACCTTTGAACTGGTTGATCATCTTATAGTGAGCGTCGAGTGCCCCAGCGAGTATCTCCTCTGGTTGATCCATCTTCCAACGCCATTCCGTACCGACGGGGTTCGAGTGATGGCGCCAACAAAACACACACTTGTTGGCGCAGGCGAGGCTGGGAGTGGTCTCCATACACCGGTGAGACTCGATACCGTAGAAGCTGTGCTTGTAGCATCCGCCCCGCCCCCGCAGCATTGACTGTAACATAAAGTTATGAAAAATAACTTTTACTACGTACTCTATTCTCACTTAAAGACCCATCTACAGAGTCCGTAAACTCCGCATCCTTAGACTCCTTAAGTCTTTAGAAATGGAAATAACGTCCACACAGTCTGTATTCGTAATCATATGACCGTACCAACCAACGAGAAAGTTGAAAACATCCGTGTAAACAATTCGAAAGAAATCTTTCTAGAGCTAGGCGCAAATAAATGTCATCTGTGAAGCAGACGATATTGCAGATGAATAATTATTAATACAAGTAACTACACAACATATTCTGATAAAAAGTTCAGGATAGATTAGATTTGAAAGGTAGGTTAAGTGCAGTCACAAATAACATATTTAAAACATAATCTAGTTTGTTTAATTGCTATGATAGTGCCATTGGTGCTTTCATTTTGATGCGCACACTTCCCTTTGCTGTGATTGGTAGTCATTAGCAATCAATATCGACTAGTCCTTAGAAAGTTAAAGTTAAGTCAAAATCCTAGAGTGATAAGGACTAAGGATAAGGAGTACTATGTAGACAGTGCAATCTGTTAGTTTGGAGTCAATATCTTAAGGAGAACTAGGCACCTTTTGGATACAGAGTTTGTGGATCGGAATTTACATTGCTGCCACTGGACCAAAAGGCAATGATTGACTCTTGAAGGAAATCAATTGTTACTATCCAATTCCTTGACCTAGGTTTCATTCTATCGGGACTCAAGTCGGGGGAATTCGAGACTTTGTACACTACTAGATGGGAAGAATCAAATAGCTGAAGCTATTATTTATGCTTTTTTATGAGGAATTCTCCATCAAGATATATTCTGAAAATTGAAAAATTACACCTGGACAGGAGAATCAAACCAGGGACTTTTGACTTAGTACGCCAATGCTCTACCATTACCACCCAAAGGTAAGCTAATGAATGTAGGTTATTGCATTCCAACTAAATGAAAGTTACAAGAAATCTAAGTAAAGTAAAAAAAGGAATGAAAATCAATTCAAATATATTATGTAAATTTGGAAAAAATAAGGGGTGTCAAAATAGTAATATTACAACTTAGAGATTCAAATTTTTAATAAAAATAAGGGATGGGATGGGAATCCTTCAGAATATTTGAGATTCGAGAAAGTTTTGGATACAAAGACTCAAATCCTTAAAATAAATCGAGTTTTAGATGATTTTTAGAGCTCTATAATTTCTTATTAGGGGTTCAGAACCATTGATAATTATGAGATGAACTAAACAACCAGGCCCCAGACCAATAATTTAACACTTAACTGAATTTATGAATGTTATAATGAACAGATAAGATAGAATGTTAACATTTGGTTACTATTTGAATTTTATATTATTCCATTATATTTATATGTTTTTCCAAGATTCGGACTCGAATGTAAATCGGAAATTTGGATTTGTAAAATAGTGGATTCGACAATTCTATGATTAAAATACATTGAATCAAAATCTGGTATCTATTTGGATTAAAAACAAATCTTTTTATATTTGGAATTTCGAATCGAACACAAATATTAGCAAAATGCAGATTTGGATTAGAAATTTAAAAGCTTTGCCCAGGCCATGCTTATTAACTTATTTTTAAAAATAAAATAGAATGTAAAAGTGACCTTGGTCCAACGACACATCTTGACGCCCGAGTGCGACCCGATGAGCTTGTAGCCCTGTTTAGTGAGCGACTCTCTAAGGAGAGGCGTTATCATCTCTCTCGTCCCCAACGACTCTCCAGACTCTTTGCGCGTGCGAGCGGCCCGTAGGGCACTCGAGAAGTTGCCCAACTCTTCCATGTCGAGCACGGCGCTCTTAACCTCCTGGGACGGGTCGCTGTCCCACTCACTGTCGCTGGCTTCTCCGGCATCACTCTGAGAGTCACATGACGATGCCTGGGACAATTTAAACAAATATCATAAATAATGTGACGGAGGCAGTCAAAACAGTTTATTTTAGAGCTGTGTTCAACTTTTCACTGTAAAAGCCGTATTGTATTTGTTCCTTTTTTTCATGTGTTTCTATCCACCTTTCCTTTACCTTCCTCCAAATATAATACAATTACCTCATAAAGTGAAAAGAGGTTTTCCTTAAAGAAATACCTTACACATTTTAATATTCATGCAAAAACATATTAATTTTTTTTAGCACTGTGTCTTACTACCCATTCGGGTTATATACCTACAGTAGTCCCATGACTACTTTGGTGCTGACTGACAGCTCACAGCTGACGGCTTTGAAAAGTTACCAGACCAAATTATGTATCCCTACGCAGAACCATATGATCTGCAAAAACATGGGTTTAGCAGCTGTCACTTCTGACAGTCAGCACCAAAGAAGCCATGAGGCTACTGTATATATTAATTACACTAATGGTTTAGGAATTAGGAGGGTTAAAACGATGGAGTGCACCCACATATGCGTGGAAGGAGAATGAAAAACCATTTAGGAAAAACCACCCTAAGTAACCCAGACCGGTATCAAAACTTGACCTCTCTGTCTTCGGCAGTTTATTCTAAAACGAGAATAGTGTGATAGACCATGCAGTCGCAAAAGCAGGTATATGACGTGATTGAATTGCATGTTGTGATAAAACACATTATAAATTATTTTTATGCATAAAGACCATAATATAATATTTTTACATACATAAACAAATCAACAAAAAATATTCTTACTTCAATTCAGCTTCAAGAATATATTTCATTTATTTCAGTTAAGTTTGTTTTAAATTGAAAAATTGAACTTTGCACATGGCTATTAGATCATAAGTGCAGTGAATGATCTGACCTCTTCAATCCTCTCTTCCTGCGGCGGACTTTTCCCCCCGCAACGGCAGTTACTTTTCGCCCGCCATTTCTCTACGCAACCCATCAGGGAATTTTGCCAGTTGTCAAAGTCCGCCTCGATACTACCGTAGCGGCTAGCCGCGGTATCTTCGTCCCCGGCACCCAGCTTGGCCACCCTCACAGCTTGCAGCTTGTGCAGCCAGTGATCCACACTCCTGCCAACCTAACAAAAAAGTATTTATTTTAGCTCTACACATTTTAATGCTTGCTTGGATTCACCTGAAACATACACCAATTTAAAGCTATAATATACTCTAACTATCCAACACCTTAACTCAGTCAGTGCACAGTCAGTAGCGTGTCTATCTACTGAGCTAAGGGTCCCGGGTTTGATTACCGGCATGGCCAAATAATTATTCATTGGTGAAATGTGGGGTTTACCCTTTCACAGTGATGAATTAACAGCCAGGGACTGGATGTTGTGCCTGTCCTGGTCTTAAGTTAGATTATAAGGCATACGAAGCTAAGACAGGCTTATAAAGCCGGTAGAGGAATGTATATGGCTTGAATATAAAACCCGACACCGGCTGGAAACAATAATGCATAAATGGATGTAAAATCTGTATACTCCATTCACGGTAGGAATTACTCTCTGAAAGGTCCTTTTTCCTACCAATATCCTTATATATAATAGATTTCTGGTAGGGAAAAAGACCTTTCAGAAAACAATTCCTACCGTGAACAGACTATATATTACACACACACACACACACACACACACACACCCACAC
>CABFVX010000496.1:112852-127497 GCA_902151425.1 Timema shepardi | reverse complement strand
GGGGGCAGGGGCAGGTCAGAACCCAACCTTTACATTCACCATTAGAGTAGTGGTGTTGTGTGCGGTGCAGATGTCAACAAACAATGCGATTGTTCGGTTTTTGTTTGCCGCAGATACAGTCGAGTAATAAGCGTGTTGACTTGGCGAGATTTCAAGCTTTTTTTTCCGGGGTCATCTTTTAAGTAATTTTACTTTGAATTAATAAAAATAAGTTTGAATAAATGTGATTTTTTTTAAACATTATTTTAATAGAAGGTTCAAGGGATCAAGGGAAAAGTTTGAATTAAAAAAAAAATTCAAATTATACACGTTTGAATTATCCAAGTTTGACTGTATTTGAGAACTGTCTAAGAAATGATTTGCATTAAACTGGTTCAGACGTCTAGTATAGGTAGCGAAGTGAATCATCATTTCCACTGTACTGTGGTGCCGTAATAACTACTGTCTGCCATTAAACTTATTGGGACGAGGTGCCTGCCACTGGTCAATACCGCTGAAAATTATTAATCTGTCGAAAAAAAATAATTCATGTAGTGAGAGTTAAAATTGCGTTCAAATTTAGTGTAGTGTATTATCAGAGTTCTCGGTTATCTGAGGCGTGATCAGAAATCTACTGTAGTTCATTTTAATACTTTCAAACAATTTTGTAATACAAATTACAAATTATAAACTTGTGAGTTATACAAACATGAGATCACAAAAAAAAATTAATGGTAAAGATAGAACAGAACGTTCAAATCCTTTGGTATTCAAGAGATTCGTGAAAATCCCCAAAATTTGTCTTGTAATTGGGAGAGCAACAAAATGACAAAATAAAAAAATTATTGTGCCAATATAATTAATTTACTAAAAAAAAGTGTTCTCTTTGTTGCAATAGACATGAAAATAAAGTATCATTTGTCAGTGGCAGCAAGGTTTAAAAGACTTATTTTAAATGTTTTCATTTAACTAAAATTGGCAATTTTTAATAGGGTTGGGCCAAATCCATTTTGAGAATCCGAATCTTGAAAAATATTATGAACATAAGAGGAAATATAAACATGACAGAATGATTGAAAATACAAATAGTAACTATATGTTAATATTCTTACAATCCAATCACTATAACATTAACACCAGGGGCGGAGATTTATGATTTACCTAAAACTTGTGGGTATTTGGGGTTTTTGGATAGTAATTTGTGAGCTTGGGTTTAACATTTTTTAAACTAGTCACTAACATATACTTTGTTATTTTAAATATGCAAGCTCAATTGTGTTTATATTTCTATTTGTTCCTAACACTCTTTATAAAATTTAGTTTACATTGAAATTTGGTGATGTCTAGAACTTGTTTTCATGTATTAAATACATTACTTAAACAAATTTTTTTTTTGTAATAGTCACAAATTTATATTAAAAATGCTTCTTTCAAGGCTGCAAACTGCTTTTAAGCAAACAAAAACAAGCTTAGAAAAATTGAACTATTGTAACTAATATGAGACTCAAAACCACAATCAGAAGCAGAGAAAACTAACATCTAATGAGTTTTGGCCGCAGACAGGCCACAAACAAGTTTATTTTATGTGCTATTTACCTAACAGTAAACTAAAACAAAAATATACAATTTGCAGGACAATTCTTCCATCTTTTTTTTCTATAATTATTTATAATACAACACAAACACAAAATAAAAACATATTTTGGTTTGAATTACAATTCAAAGCAAATTATATTATAAAACATAGAAATTACAAAAAACTATGCCGATACTTTTTTTTTTAGTACCACATGTTACTAGCCGAGTTATATAAACAGATTCCCTGGTGTGGGCGTTGAACAATTCTTTGTTTGTGCAAACGTTCCCTGGTGAGGACGCGAATCAACGTTTCATTGCAATAAGTTATTGTAATGCCATCTATCAATGAATCACTGTACTTTTAGTGAGTCTGGATACTTCATAATGAAGCTAATAGTTGGGGCTACCATTCCAGTTCAATGCTATACAATGAACACAAATAAAACAATAGATGAGAAAATAAAGTGAGTAACGAAAATATTTGTCAGATAAGCGTGTATAAGTAGTAAAATGGCTGCCGGTCCTGCGTAGATCATTGTGCTAAACACGCGGCAGGGATTGGGTTAACACACATATTAGGAATGTGTGAAGTAAATTTTTTTAATCCAAAGCAAAATCGAGTCAAATAATATGTGATATTCTCTAAGCCAAATCAAATTTTGAATATTAAAAAAAAAGCTTAATGTTGGATAAAAATATCATGCACTGTATGACTAGGTAAATTTAGGTATTAAATATAATTTACAAAATGCTATATACTAAACATTATTAATATATTTCTTTTTAAAAAGAATAAATTCAGTTATTATTACATCCACTTCTGTGGCCGCGTCGTCTAATGAGCTAATCTCGTGTTGGACTAGACTGCCAAAGTCTGGGAAATCGGAGTTCGATGCATTGAGGGTGGTTTTCCACTCTCCTTACATGCAAATGCAGGTGCACTTACTTTAAATTAAGCCTTCATAATCCCTAACACGTTAGTGGTGTATAACCTAAATAGGTAGTAAGACTCAGCGCTAAAAAAAAGTTATATTATAGAATGTAATTTAATTATTTAAGATTTTTTTTTACACTAACACTTATTTGTGATGACAAATAATTAAAAAAACAAAAGATCCAACATAAATGTGTGATTTAACAATAAGTTAATTTTTTTTTTTCAACCAAGCTTTGTAATTATCAAATACATAATTTTACTTTTAAATAAAAGTTGAAGTGAAATATCCAAAGCTTCGCACATCCATAGTATATACTAACTACCCCAATGGACAGAAGAAAGAAAGATGTCACCTTCGTGAAGTGATTATTCCCACTTTGTTTCTTCTTTCTCTATTATCTCTTTCAATTTTCACTAATTTGCTTAATTTTTTTTTTATCAATTTCCATAAATTATAATATAATTTTGTCAGTGAACCACCTTATCGCTAAGCAATCCAATGAAAATACGATAAATAAACACATTTCCATTTGTTTAATAGAAACATTCATAGAATACTAATTGTCATGTACTAATTATTAACGTTCATAAATGCCAACATTTATTGCAGAGTATAGTGACTATAGTTATGTAATTAAGTAATGTATAATCTCTGCGTATTTCCGTAAAACGATCAAGGTTCCGACAGTGAGCCACCATGTTAACAAGAGTGAACAGTTAAAAAACACGAATATATGAGAAACGTAAGGAGCGATGCGGGCAAGTTTCAGGGTCTACAAATAGTATATGTGTTCTACCTAAACAATTTCTACTTCACTATCACTAAGGTGAGTGTGCTGGCTATCCCTACTAATTTTAACCATGTAAATTTTCCCAGTAAATGAACCGGGCAAATTTCCACCCATTCGGTGAAGTTAGCCAATCCAGGAAATGGAAGAGTTTTTGCCCGGTCTGTGGAATTGATAAGCGAAGAACAGGTTTCGTCTTTAAGTTAGTTTAATATATCTTAAAATAAATATCAATTAAGCCTGTAGCAGATAGTATAGTGCGTTCCAGTTTATGAAATTGGCAAGAGATAATGCAATTTCTGCCCAATTCGTGAAATGGTCAAGAGTAAAGACCAGTTTAGGGAATGGGCAAGAGATAATGCAATTTCTGCCCAATTCGTGAAATGGTCAAGAGTAAAGAACAGTTTAAGGAATGGGCAGAAATTTTCCCCGATTCATGAATTGAGCAAATTCACAAATGGGATGTGGGATTTATACAATGTCCCGAATAATGCGCTTACACATAAAACTCGACTGGGCAGATGCGAGAGAGGTGAAAAGATGGTACAATTGTAGTGGGGGTATAAAGAAAATAAATTAAGTGAGTATTTTTTTATGTATTTCCTTTTTAAACAAAGTAAAAATGGCACCAAACGGTCGTATTAGGTTAAACATTGTAAAGAGGGATTAAGGGCAAAGCCTACACACTTAACCAGAAAACTATAGGCCTAAATGTTCACTATTTAAACACAACAAAACACAAAGTTTTGTAATTTTTGACGTACGACAGTCATCTTCTGCTGAAAAAGGGACTGGTGTACCCTGAAAATTACATCATTGTGTGTTTTGTTGTGTTTAAATAGTGAACATTTAGGTCTACAGTTTTCTGGTGAGTGTTTAGGCTTTGCCCTTCATTCCTCCTCTTTTCAATGTTTAACTTTCTTTTCTTTTTTCTAAGGAAAAACTCCTTTCAATTCTTGAGGTACATTACTTTTTTGTATATACCTAAATGTTGACTATCAGAAGTCAGCTGTGAGCTGTCAGTCAGCACCAAAGAAGCCATGTGGCTACTGTAGCAGTAAACCTTTCTATATTAAACCATGCACCTATCCAGAGCCATAGTAGAACTACAGTAGCCTCGTGGCTTCTTTGGTGCTGACTGACAGCTCACAGCCGACTTCTGACAGTCAATATTTAGGTATATACCAAAATGTTGACTGTCAAAAGTGACAGCTGCTAAACACATGTTTTTGCAGATCATTTGGTTCGGCGTAAGGATACATAATTTGGTCTGGTAACTTTTCAAAGCCGTCAGTCAGCACCAAAGAAACCATGGGGCTACTGTATGGAGGGTAAGCTTGAAACTGTTCAAGGTATACGAAGGGTACTATTTTGTTATACATGGAAAAAGGTACAACATAATATCGATAAAAAGTGAGGAAATTTGGCAGCGTGTGAGATTAGTCAATTTTCACTTTTGAGTTGTGTTCTACTTGCGTTTGAATGAAAAACATGAGTTTTGTTTGAGTAATATGGAGTGATATTTTTGTGCCATGCCTCCGTAAGCATTATTAATTTTTTTTTATAGAAGAGAAGTTTTGTGGACATAAATTCTGATTTCTAAATAAATTTAATGTAATTGGTATGAGGAAAATAAAAAAAGGGAAATTAAACTAAAGAAAATATTCAGGAACTTAATTATCTACGAAATAATATCATACAAAATTAATTAAATTAAATCTAATTCATAATTTTGAAGGAAAAATATAATCAAAAATTCTGAAAATTTTTGAGTTGAGCTCTGACGAGTATTAAGACTTGACTAAAATTCTAATTTTTGAGTACTTACACTCCCATAGTCTCTCAACCTGAAGCACCTGTCTATGGCGGTAAAATCTTGACCTTGAAAATGTGTATTTTTAGTATTTTATCGAAACAATTTCTACTTCAGTATCACTTAACTAAGTGTGTTGACTATCCTTCTAAAACAAAGATGATTTTAGCGATTTAAAAATATATTATATGCAATTTTTTAATTATTTTTTTTACTATTTGTAAACCCTTCTAAGGGTTGGCAGTACAAGTGTGATTATACTAAGACCACGAAAACCACGACTTGGGAGATTGTGGGGTGGTAGGTGTGGTAGGAGCGGGGGTAGTCCCGGTCGAGTTAGCACCGATCGAAACGACATCTGTTCCCTCGCGGATCATCGGAACTTCGCCTTGCCCCTCGCTCTCGCACGTTCTTGCGTCCCTTGAGGCGACGGATTCATTCGGACCAGTGACCCTCGTGTTTGTTTCTATCTGCATTTGCACCTCATAGGCCCGCACGTCCTTCAGGCTCATTCCGTACCACTCGTCGATCCAGGCAAACGCTTGACGATGACCCAAGAGCAAAATTTCACGTATTGTCTGAAAGACAAAAATACATAAAATTAAAGATGGGTATAATACACAATTTAACCAATTTTGCAAATTTTCATTTTGCATTCAAACCTTGAAACTGACTCTTAGAAAACATAGTAAACATAAGATTTTTAATAAAGGACGAGGAGCAATGGCTAAATGATTTTATAATAATGAAAAATAATATAAACAAAGAAAAAAAACTAAATCTCAAGTAGAAAAGTAGAGTTTAATTTTGTTCACATGGTGATATCAACAGTTGTTGAATATCTGTCGAGGGTGTCCTAGAATTTAAAAAGTTTGTCATCTAATGCCGCTATGCTCATGACAGATATCCAACAACTGTTGATATCACCATGTGAACAAAATTAAACTCTTATGTTTCTACTGAAGAATTTGGTTTTTACAATTTAATACCCACAATTCATGTCTTTATGTTGCTGTAATTTAACAAAAAGGTAATGGCTACCTCTTGAAGGACATCACTCCATATTACTCAAACTTCCTCGTCCTTAACACATAGTATATAGCCCTAAAATGTAGTAAGATGCATTATTAAAAAACAAATTTAAACCAATTAAAAAAATATTCAATTTTTTAGAATCTGATATTTTCTTGACCTTTTGAGTAGGTATCAAATATCCTAAAGGATTCAATGTAATTGGGGATTCAAGATATTTGGAGATACGAGGATTCGGAGATTTAAGGTATTTGGAGATTCAAGGATTCGGAGATTCGAGGTATTTGGAAATTTATGATATCTGGGGACTCAAAGTAGTTGGAGATTCAAGGATTTGGAGAACAAAAGTATTTGGGAATTTGAGGTTCCCATCCCTACATATGATATCAAAAATAAATTCATGAATCACTATTAAATATGCTTGCACCAGTGAGCACAAAAGGTAGGGATTCAATTCCAACCAAGGTTATGAAAACCTGTCTCCCACGTTCCCTGCATGAGAATGCTGACACATTTCATCTAATAGACTTTGATTCAATTCCCAGCGAAGTCGAAAATTAAGTGATAACATAAACAAATGCATGTGGGTTACACGAGTGATTGTAAACTTAAAAAAAAAAAAAAAATTGCAGACCCCTTTGAAAGTAAAAAATAAGAGGGGAGGGAGTCTCGATGCTCAGGTATACTTTTTTCTTTAACTCCATGTCTTGCGTCTAACTATCCGTTTGGGTTATAGGTTATGTATCCTATTGATCGTTAAGAGTACTCACCCTGTGAATCATATCCTCAGCCTTGGTCTGGAGTCCCCACACCTCGAAAGACACGCTCACCACCTTGTAGGAACACATGATGGGGGTGATGATGTCCCTCCAACCCTCGATGAGGGGCCCGCGGCCTGTCTGAGCCGACTGGAAGAACCTCAAGTCCTACAACAAACATCGTCCAAAGAAATGAAAGTCCTGGGATCTAAAAAAAATTGTAGAATTGGGTTAATTTCAAAGCGACCAACATAAGTAATTTTTTTTTTACGTTTAACTTTTAAATGGAGTCTAAACTATGAACCAGCCTCGGTACGTTTGGATAGTTGAAACAATACTAAACTGTCTTGATAATCTTAAATATACATATGATTATCGTTTCATTTCATAGGAGAAGTCGTCATCACCCTTCATTTAGGTACTCGTAATTATACATATTTATTTCTCTGGTAAGGCATCAACACTACCTTTATAGTACCTCCATGGTTTCAATGCCAGTCTGTGAAATCGTCCAAGTACATAAGAATGGTTAGGGATCCACTCTAAATAAGCAAAAACCAAAGTGCTCAAAAATCCTAGCTCAAAAATAGTATGACCCATTTAAAATGAAAATGGATCCGTTTTGTTTTAAAGAAAATTTGCGGAAAGAGGTGGTTGGGTAATAGTACAAACCTCATCTTCCTTGTAGTGTTTTGGGTTAACCTCATCGTAGGCGATGTCTACATGCTCGACTATTCGATCCTTCAGCAGATCAGCGGGTAAGTTCAAGCACTGAAATAAAACAGGAAAAAATTATTATAAAAACTAAAAAGTATAAACGGGTTGAATCCACTATTTTACGGATCTGAATCTCAAAACCGAATCATTTTACTTCGAATATGAATCTTGCAAAAAAATTATGAACTTAAGAGGAAATAGGAATATAAAAGAATAATAAAAAATATAAATAGTAGGGCTAGCTAATTTTTTCTGTGTGCTAAAATGCATTCATTATAATGTTAATACATTAAGTTAAGTGTTAAATTACTGGTCTGGGGTCGGGTTCTTGAGTTTTTCCTATTATTTTATTTATTTCATCATCGCTTGGTAGGTCTGTCCTTTCCGAGGCTGTTCCTGTTTTTGAAAGCATTTTTACATCCACCAATGGCTTTCATAGCTTCACCCATGCCCCGTTAGCCGTCTTTTCCAGGGTTCTCTGTCAGATCTTCATTACTACCATGGCGGTAGCAGGGATAAATAATACATTTAGCTACAAACTAGCTCTAGTTTAGTTACTATTTGATTATAGAATTATGTTGGTTAACCTGTTGTATTGAAATACATATTTTACCAAACTTATTTTAACGCAGTAAATTTGCTATAACTTTTGAATATATATTAACATACTAAAATGGTATCACAGGGCATTTCCTCCCCAACACTTGAATCATCAGGCTACTTGCTTAATAGAACATAAAAACAATATATTTAGTTTACTACAATTTCTGAACAAAAAATAAATAAATTCCTCTGAGTCGAAGTCTGTACCTTTAAACCGACTCCACCCAAAATTTCTTCAGACTCTGACTCAAGACTCCACAGCCCTGGTTTCAAGACCATAAGGTATTTTCAAAAGTAACTTTAAATACAATAGGAACTGCACCATCCTTTGTTAAAGGTTCATTACACAGTATAGTTTAAAATTGTTGTGAGACACACTATCATCTGGAAGAATATAGTAATTTTATTATTGTAAAAAAAAAATGTATGTATTACTTTCAGAGAATATGTGAATGTTCTTGAAATTTAATAAAATTCCCTGACTTTCCCCTGTTTTCCAGTTCGCTAGACAACCTGCAGTACTAGGGCATTTAAAACGGTGGTTGTGCCTGACTGTGACAAGGAGGTATGGCCTCAAGTCTGAATACAGATATCTAGGTTTTTAATAAATGTTTCCCCGCTCTCCTTACATGCATATGGGGGTACATTTCCTATAAGAATCTAACTTCCTCATCCTTACTATATTAAAGTAGATATGCGGATATAAGAATCTAACTTCCTCATCCTTACTATATTAAAGTAGATACGCGGATAGCTCAGAAAGGTAATATGACGTGATTCAAGAATTAAGAACAAGAGAATAACGAGACCTTTGAACCCATGAAACAATACACTAAGGAATATTGGAGAATCTTTTTTTATTATTATTTAGCAGCGAGTCTTACTGCCCATTCGGGTTATACACTTAAGTACTAATTACGCTAATGAATTAGGAATCAAGGAGGTTGAATTTAAATGAAGTGAGCCCACATTTGAGTAGAGACAGAGTGGAAAACCATTTAGAAAAAAACCGCCCCCAGTTCACCCGAGCGAGATTCGAACCTCGATCTCCCCGTCCTCAGCAGTCTGGTTCAACACTAAACTTGCGCGTTAGGTAAATACGCCACCGAGGTGGGTATTAGAGAATTAAATTTAAATTTGCCTTAAGAGCTTTGATACTGCTTATTGATGTCTTAGCCCAACAAAATGTTAAGATTAACTTAAAAACCAGACCCCAAAACGTTAAATTACCACTAAATGGGTGTATGAGTGTTCTCTTCTATTCCCTAATCCGTAGATTTGCCAGCAGCGATTTCTTTTTCCATCTATTCCTGTCTAATGCGGTTATTTTCAGTCGGAGTAAGTATTTATATTTAGTAACACATTTTGAAATTTAGTAAGGATAGATAATTTATTATTTGTGAATCAATCAGTGTGTAGTTACAATTTGTGTTGTAATTTAACCATATTTTTTGTGTATTTCTTTATTATTATTATTATTATTATTATTATTATTATTATTATTATTATTAGCACCGCGTCTTACTACCCGTTCGGGTTGTGCGCACTCACGCTAATGCGTGATGGTAGGGTGATTGTGAGATGAAATGGAGGATCTACAGTTTAACGTGGAATCCAAACCACGGTGAAGGCCTGGCATTCCCCACATTCACAAGTTGTGATTAATACACGTCTTGTCAGAGCTGAAGCAAGGGTTTGGTGATCAGATAAATCTGTACCGGGACCGAGGATTGAACCCCGGCCCCCAACACAGAAGTCTGACACCTTACCCCTAGACCGCCAGGTAACCGACTATATTTCTTTATTAAAGATTGGATTCGTAAATAGTAGATTTGGCTAATCTCTAAAAGCAAATACATCAGAATATTCTTGAAAGATTAAAATAGTCGAAAAACTTTGAACATTTAAGCAAGAATGAAGCGTGCAAATGCACATATAATTTTTCCGACAACAGTGTCAGCTGAACTGTGAGGGTATATAAAATGTAAGCATGATTTAAAAAAAATATGTTGCATCGATCCCAAAATTACAGATGACAGTAAAATATCTTAAAGAGTAATAATCTTACATTTTCAGTGGTTCCATTGTTATTTTCATACTTTGTTTTGATGGATATGTTGAACTTTGGTAGAAATGAGCACTGAAACATAAAAATATTATATTATTATCAATCTATGGAGTCAATCTCACCCTATATTAAGATTCTGGTAAAAAACACACCATATATGGTCATTATTATTAGTCACCGCGTCTTAATACCTGTTTGGGTTAAACCCATTATGTACTACTCACACTAATGTGCTAGGGAAAAGGAAGGTTGAATGTAGAAAAAATGTTGAAATATTTGTGTGGGTGGAGAGTGGAAAACCATTTAAGGAAAAACGCTCAGTACACAAAATCAAAATTTGAATCCCAATATCACCGTAATTAGCAATCCAGTTTATTGTGAGAGTGACTTTTTTTAGAAAATAAAACATTCCTTAAAAACCGCATCAGTGGTTTGATCAAATGTGTCGAGCTCGTGTTAGAATGGACAACGGTCGAAATCTTGGTAGGGTGTATTGAAGGTGAAGTTTCCTAAATGATTCCTAGCTCATCCGTCCCATGGTGTCTACTCAACTTGACCGATAAAATTCCCGCTTTTTTCCCCCCGATTTCTCCTAATCATTTTTTTAAAATTCTTGACTCAACAGTATGTCAGTTCCTTCTACCCCTCATTTTTATTATGCTTTTTTTATGGATAATAAAAAGTTTTAATGTATAAACATTTTTTTATTTGTATTAACATAGTCTACTAATAATTAGAAAATTATAAAATATTATTACACAGCTAAAAAAAGAAGACAGTTTGAATCATATTGTAATTTACTGATTTAATGATTATTATATTTCACATTTTGATTAAAACAACATTCTCCTTTGATTATTTGTTGTAAATTATCAAATCACTGACTTATTCCTGTTTTCCCCCCGACCAATTACAATTCCCGATTAGTTCCAGTTTTCCCCGATCTTCCCGGATGGTAGACACCCTACCAAACTGATAATGCGGGTGCATTTTTTACCATTATATCTTTCTCCTCCCTATTTCATCAGCGTGATTAATGTATGTGTATAACCAAAACAGGTACCAAAACATTGCATTTCTTCTTGTCTTCAATAATAATAATAATTGTACTAATAAAATAAAACTTACCGTGTATTCTGTAAAGGTCGGAGGAAGTCACCAAGCATGAAACAAGGCCACATAATTAGTAAACAATTACACATATCATACTTTATTTAAGTTTGTAAGGTATGTTAAAACAGCACATTAACGATAACCAGCAATGAGCTGTGAAAATCTTAACAATGGGCTCAAAGTTGTTGTTTTTTATCAATTTATTTTTAATATAAATAAATATCAATAAAATGATATAGGAAAATAATTTAAAACAATTCAAAAACACACAGGGTCTGTATTTCTGAGCGAATTCTTGAGCATCTCAAAAAGTTTGCTCTAAAAAGTTAAATGGGTAAATCATTTGAGTTGGTTCTGAATGTACAAAGGAATACACCCCCAGGTGCACAAATCCTAATTTTTCTGAATTCGGCTCTTCCGTTCTTTCTCTGTCGTTGTTGGTGTCTTTATGACTCATATTGTGCGACGCTGGCTGCATAACAGCTTTGTTTCATACTAAGGAAAATACCGTCTATGGGTTAGGAATTGGCAAGGTTGAATAAAGAGGAAGCGAACCCACATTTGTGTGGAGGGAGGGTGGAAAACCGTTTAGGAAAAACCAATCTTGGTTCACCTGAGCGAAATTCTAACCTCGATCTCCCCATCTTCGACAGGCTATCTCAACACGAAACTAGCGTGTTAGCTAACTATGCCAATGAGGCCGGAAATAATTTCAGGAAAATTCAAAAAATATTCACCAATGACGATAGATGCTATTTTACATACCTGTTATTGTGAACGGGTAGTAATTCCAAGCTTTCTCGGTCACGTAAAATACTTTTGGAATCAATGCTTGGACCCAGTACGGAAGTCGACTGAAATTGGTTAAGAAATAAATGTTTAAAATGTCTGCGATAAAAAATCTTTGTGTAGTGAACAAACAGGGTATACACCTCACCCACAACTTACACACACTTACACTTATACACTTAAGTTGTAATTACACTAATGGATTAGGAATTGGGAAGGTTGAATATAGAGAAAATGAGCCCACATTTATGTATAAGTAGAGTGGAAAAACATTTGGGAAAAACTACCTCCAGTTAACCCGAGCGAGATTCAACCCTCAATCTTCCTCGTCCTTGGCAGTCTAGCTCAACACGAAACTAGTGCGTTAGCTAACTACGCCAAGGCGGGTTTAAAAACTTTTTAAAAAATAATTGAATAGTCTTGTTTCATACTAATATAGCACTGACATATTACTGAAATAAAGTAGGTAGGCTACTATGAAAGGCAAGGCCGCTTAAAATAAATTGGTGTGTGTATGTTCAGTTTAAAAGATTTTTTTTGCACCACGTCTTATTTTTTTTAGAACCGCGTCTTACTACCCATTTGGGTTATATGCTTAATTACTAATTACACTAATACATTAGGAATCGGGAAGGTTGAATTTAGAGGAAGTGAACCCACATTTGTGTGGAGGGAGAATGTAAAGCCATTTAAAGTTCGTTCACTGTAGGAATTGTTTTCTGAAAGGCCTTTTTCCCTACCAGAAATCTATTATATAGTAGGATATTGGTAGGAAAAAAGACCTTTCAGAGAGTAATTCCTACCGTGAATGGAGTATAGGAAACACCAACCTGATTACACCCGGCCGAGATTTGAACCCCGATCTCCCTGTTAGTTTATTGTGAATGTAACGCTTTAGAACACTTTGGATATTTAAGCTGGCCTATGTATACTTAAGAACGATTGGACTCGCCTAGAGAGATGAATCCTTTTCTCTGTGAATTGTCCTGTCCCGTACTCTGGATCTTCGCACGTCTCATTGGCCACCACTTCGACCCCCTCCCCTGAGTCAGTCTGCTCGTGGCTGTGTCGCGCAATCATATACAGTTGGCCAATTTGATACTGAAACAATGTTAAAAGTAGGTAGGTAATTAAGAGGCGAAAAAAATCGACCGTTATATATGACAAAAGACATGACATGATTTAGGCCTATCTAATAAGATCGTTTAAAAAGTACCAGGAAATTGAAAAATATACTTTTAAAAAGAGGGCTAAGCTAATTTAATATTAAAAAATAAACAACGGCTTAAGAGAGAATGATAAAAAATAAGGGGTAGTCCTGTTAGTTAGACTATTGAGTTAATTATTTACAAATAAAAAGTAGCAGCATTCTCCACAATCAAAATTAAAATTGGGATTTTTTTTTAACAATCAAAGTTATTAAACCCTGAAGTATTCATAACAAAATACTTCACACACCCTTTATTTGTTAGACAGATCGAAATTTAAGTAGGTAGGTAAGTAATATTACATGCAATGAATATCAAATAACTAGAAATAGGAGGTATTAGACGTGATATGAAATAAAATACTAAATATAAATCGACAAAGTCAATAATACAGACTTAAAACTAAAGGAGCGGGACGCGAGCAAAATAAATTAACAATCATATTTATGCATATTATTGGAATTATAACAATATTAAAAATATTGGGGACACTTACTTCTTCCACTGATAAAGGCATACATATTCTATATTCCTTTATTTGAACCATTTTTCAAATGTGAATACTCTTCAGCTAAATACTGTAAAGTCACCTACAACATTTTGGATTCAATTCAATACAATAAATCCATAGATTTATTTACAACACGAATAACGTCTACAGGTTCAGCATGAAAGTGAAATATATACCACAGACTATTGAATCAATATTTTTTCAATCTCTTTCCACACTGTTTCATAGTTTATTCATTTGACATTTGGAGACAAATAAAGGTCTTTGTTTAAAATATTGTCAAAGTTAGGAAATACGCATAGTAATGATTTTCATGATAAAATGAGACAGGTGAATCTATTCACGAACAAAATTATAAGACGACCTTCTCATGCTTTTTTTTAAAATAATTTGATCAAGTGATTTTATATTTTTGTGTTGGTAGCTAATATTCTCCCAGTTTCTTGTGTAGATAAATACAGTAACTAAAACAACAATAAAAATATTATGTCAGCTTAATCACTTGACATTAGTCAAATTAATAAAAACAGCAGAAAAAGATTAATTTACAGCTTACATCGGGTGATTATAATAAATATAATACCATTATTGTTATTATACTAAAGACGTCTTGTGATTGTCTAGAAACTACGAACTACTCACATTATTCAAATATTCATTATTAAAAGCATTAGGCCTAATAGATATTTGTATATTGTTAAAAAAAAGCTCATTAGAGCGAAACACGGAGGCCTGTTGTCAAATCCCCCCC
>CABFVX010000496.1:53173-112549 GCA_902151425.1 Timema shepardi | reverse complement strand
TTTAAAAGAGTGTGGCCTAGAGGTATTTGTTTATTTGGAAAAAAAAGGGCGGTTAGGGGGAAAACGGGGGGCCGTGTTGGAAACCCCCCCCCCCCCCCACTATTATTCCTTCTCTGATGAGTCAGTCACGACCACTGTGCTTAAAGTGATATTTGTAACTAATGAAATTAACTTTCTGTCATTGAGCTGAGCAGAGTAAAATTATAAAGGATGTGTAACGACGGCCAGGGTACAGCTGAGCAGGTGATACTGGCCACAGGAGGCTACGACCACTCCATCAAGCTGTGGCAGGCGCATACCGGCGTATGTCAGCGGACCGTGCAACACACAGATTCTGTATCCTTTATTCCATGACAAAAATGCTGTTTTGAAAGGCTGTAGGGATTTAATGAAAAAAAATTGTGCTTACCCGCTTTGGTGGACGCATGGTTTAAGGTGTCGCTCTGGCAATAGACTAAACTGTGCCGATGACGTGGAGAACATGGTTCGATCCCTTTCGGGTGTACCGGGGGTGGGTTATCCTTTAAATGTTTTCCCCGCTCTCCACATAAATGCAGGTACATTTCCTCTAAATTCAATCTTCCTAATCATTAACCCATTAGCGTAATTACTACATAAGAAAACAACCTGAAAGGGTAATAAGACATGATGCTTAGAAAGACTTTCATTTTTTTTTATCACAAGCTTCCCATTAAACTACTATCCTTCCACGGTAGGAATTACTCCCTGAAAGGTCTTTTTTCCTACCAATATCCTACTGTATAATAGATTTCTGGTAGGGAAAAAGCCCTTTCAGAAAACAATTCCAACGCTGAACAGACTTTACGCTGAACCACATGCACAGTTCACTTTTCATAGAAAGAACCTTATCGGACAGGTAGAAAAGTTAACAGATCTATTTTCATGTGGTACAACAAGTCATCTAATCTGCAGCTATAACTTTTGATAGATATTATCACTATCTAAACACTAGTAAATATAAATGTTATCAATGTTGAACACACAAAATATGTTTGTATGTTCTAAAAGTCTCTTCTTATGAAAATTGGACCAAGTTCTTATAGGCCTTCATCACCTGTTTTAACACCACACTGAGACTATCAGTCTTCAACCTGATCAAGATTCAAATTAACGGTCTCTGTAGTTGGGTGTATTATTGAGGTGTATTATTGATTTTGAATCAAATAATTAATTAACGTATATCACTGCCCTTATCGACTTTATAATAATATTCAACGCCGACATAAGTATTTTATTTTTACATCCATAACTGTTTCCAGCCTTGTCCTGGGTCAGTTTTTTATTCAAGCCATATAGTTTCCACTACTGGCTTGCTAGNCCCCCCCCCTGCCATTAATTCATCACCATGAAAGGGTAAACCTACATTTTACCAATGATAACATTTTTCGGCCATGTCGGGGAATCGAACTCGGGACTCTTAGCATAGACATACACTCTACCGACTGAGCTAAGGTGTCGGATGCTGATATAAGTCTATTGATCTTAAAAGATTATATGAACATTTATTTATCTCTAACATTTGTTCTCACTTGACAATTGTGTGTGCATGATAATGTTTATAGTTTTAAGTATATCTTATTCGAATCAGCAATAATATATTCCTTGACTTGAAGTGTATCAGCAAGTAAATGCACTTGACATAACACCTGACAAACAGCTGATCGCTGCTGCAGGTGTGTGAGAAAACATAATTTACCTAACATCAAATCAGGGAACTGAACAAATGCTAGTGCAATTAATTGTATATGACCAGCGAAACATAGAAGGTGGGGTGACCTGGCGGTCAAGGGTTAGGGTGTCGGACTTCTATGCTGGGGGTCCGGGGTACAATCCTCGGTCCCGACATAGATTTATCCGATTGCCAAACCCTTCCTTCTACCTCTGACAAGACGTGTATTAATCACAACTTGTGAATGTGTGGAATGCCCAGGCCTCCGCCGTGGTTCGGATCCCACTTTAAACTGTAGGTCCTCCATTTCATCTTACAATCACCCCACTGTTACACATTAGCGTAAGTGCGTACAACCCGGACGGGTAGTAAGACGCGGTGATAATAATAACATTGAAGATGGAAATGGATAATTTTGGTTACAGATGTAACCGTATCAAGTATTATATTTAGAAATGACACCTGGACATGGGAATCGAACCCTAGGACCTTAGGCTTAATGTGTCATTGCTCATACCACTGAGCTATCCATAAATATGTCCGTGCCCAAGGTCATTCTTCACTCATAACTTTAAGGCAGAGTCTGTGATGGGCGTGTGGAAATCATCGGCTTACAATGAGTTAGCGGTCACAGCCAGAGGTTACTCAGGTGTTGGATCTATGCCGCCATTAGTATAGTGAAATTTCTACATAAAAACTGACAACAACTGCTTTAAACCACAAGTGAGGAACGACCCTGAATACAGAACGACTCCAAGAAAGATCAGTGGTAGAGTATCGGCGCTCTAAGACAAGTGTTTCAGGTTCGATTCCTGTGTACAGGTGTTCTGAGATTAACGAACTACACCTTAATTAGTTTTAATCAACCCCAAGTGTGCTCAAATGATGTGGTACTAGGAATTAGATATTGCACAGAGAAAATTAGATTTAAGTTGGATAGGTTAGTATAAGAACTTGTTTTGTTCCATCATATTTGCGTCTTTATTACATCATATTATGTTATACCATCATCTTAATTAGGTTAGTTTAGAAATTAGAATATCTGGGGTTTATCCGGTATGGTTTTTCTAAACAGTAGCAGGAGTACTATCTTCGATAGGGCATGTCCCCAGGTGGCAGACATTCATCTAGTTACTGTTTATATTTTTTATTCCCTCATATCTTTTTATAAAATAAGGTATTCATAGGTAAAATTAAGATGACGGATTCGGGATTCTTATCTATAAAATGGTGGATTAAAACCAACTCTAGTAAAATGGTTAGAAAAAATATATAAAGATGAGTCACTTATCTTCTTATTTCCTCAGGAGTTAAAAAAAAAAGTTTGTTTGTAGAAGTTTTTGGTTGTTGTTTTACAGGGTACCAGCACATCCGCATGTATGACCTGAGCTCCACCAATCCTAGTCCGGTCATCAACTACGAGGGGGTGTCCAAGAACGTGACAGGGGTTGGTTTCCAGGAAGAGGGTAAATGGATGTACACTGGGGGCGAAGACTGCAGCGCCAGGATCTGGGATCTTAGGTGAAATATTTTTCATTTATTTGGGTAATTAACTCACACTTTCTGAACCGACTGACTATATCGGCAGCACATATTAAATGTATCACTGTGAAAGGGAAAAATTCGCGTTACACCATGATACATTTTTTGTCCACGCCACTGAGAATCGAACCCAACTTACTCCAAGCTCTGAAAGATTAATCAACTCACTCGTCTTGTTGGTATCTAATCATTTCCAGGTCCCGTAATTTGCAGTGTCAGAGAATATTCCAGGTGTCGGCCCCCGTCAACTGCGTCTGTCTTCACCCCAACCAGGCCGAGCTAGTGGTGGGGGACCAGAGTGGGGTGATACATCTCTGGGACCTCAAGACTGATCATAACGAACAACTGGTAACGATGCTCGACAGACAATTTCATATATCAAGGTGTCCAGTCAAAAAAGAATTTGAAAAGTTCCTCGACTCGTATTGGTATGAACTCAGGTTAAGGTATCAGATTTGTCTGATCTAGCCTGTCAGGGACGGAAACGAGGAGGTAGGGGTTCAAATCTCGACCAGGTGAACTTATGGTGGTTTTCGCTTTTTGTAAAGGTAGTTATATCTCACTCGCTTCAGTGACCGAGTGGTCTAAGGCATCACTCCCGTGTTATACTTGCCTGGTAAAGATGGGGAAGTCAAGGTTCTAATCCCGGTCAGGTATACTAAAGACGATTTTTTCCTAAATGGTTTCCTAATCTCCTCCCACTCAAATGCATTATAACGACACAGCCTCAATTGGAAGGCATGTTTTTGTAAACATATATTGTGGTGAATGACTAAACGAATGTTACGGGGTTGTTATGATGATTCGATAAACAAATAAACTAGAGGAACTGAACCAAAAAAGGTGCTGTCAGCATTCCTTAGATAGAAACCAGGCCGGCGGCCCGGTTAAAATGGGAGGTTTTGGAGCCCTCGCAGTTGACTACAGAATACCGTAATCTAGGAGGTCACAGGGCCACACGGGCTAATTCATTGGGTTCATCTAGTACCAGTCAGGGCTGCCGCTCAATCCCAAAGAACCAGGTTCTACGACTGTGCAGGGACCACCTAGCATTCAGACAGGCCATTGGGTAGACCTCATAACACCTTGTTCAGTCATTCACTTCTCTATATTCACTAAGTTATTCATTTTAACTTGTCACTTAACATCACATTTGTAATAGCATAGTAGTAGTAGTAGTAGTAGTAGTAGTAAACCTTATAAAAGACAAGTCTAACGTCAATCACGAACCCACACAAGCATTCATATCACCTCTCCCCTATCTTCGGCCAAGGACATCCTGATGGACCTTAGGCACACACACAATTTAACATACAGAAACGAAGGGTTGGGGGGGGAAAGGCGGGTATGACAGGTAGATTACCTCTAAAATGCTTCCTTCCTCATCCTTACCCCATTAGAGTAATTATCAGATATGCATATAATCCTAAACAGTTAAGTAAAATTACGTGGTGTTAAAAATAAAAGTTACATCGCCCTTAATTCCTTCCCCCAAATCTCTGCCTCATTGATTTTTGATATGATTTTGGTTGAAAGGACCTTTTAGAAAATATCAATATTTTATTGAAGTCAACATTAATAACATCATACTGCATTATTTATGTTATTTTAAAAGTAAAATCTAGTAAAACACATAATAATACGTACACAAACACGTCTTACTCTTCGAACCTTCAATGCCTCATAAGGTAACTTTCGCTGGTGGAAAATAGGTACTGTCCAATTTTCAAGGGAAGAGACTTTTAGAAAATAGAAACTTTTTTTTTTGCAGACAGTATTAATAATATCCTACAAAATTATTAGTGTTATTTTATAGGTATTGATAATAGCTATCAAAATTATTGAAAGCTGCAAATCACATTACTTGACTTATAAATACTTGAACAGAGATCTGTCAGATAAGACTCCTCCTATGAAAATTGGACTGTAATTATACAGCTAGCCCCAAAGAGTGGTAAAACATAGGACACACCAAAAATAACATACAAAAATAAAGAAAAAGAGGCAGACTATCTGTACAGCTAATGAAACTGAAAACAAGTTTTTTTTCTCTCTTTTGTCAGATTCCTGAAGCCGAAGCTTCGATCCAAGACATCGCGATAGATCCTTGAGGGTTTGCATATGGCTGCTGTGAATAACCAGGGACACTGCTACATCTGGAGTTTAACCGGGGGTGTGGGGGAGGAGCCCACAAAACTAAACCCTAAACAGAAGATCGATGCCCACATGAGATACGCTCTTAAGTGCAAGTTCAGTCCTGACTCTAAGTACGTTATAGTTTATATATTACCTCCCGTCCCTCCCCCGCGGGTAACACCTAACTTTTGTAGGTAATTCAGCTCGAACCAGACGTCCCATCGGGGTGATGTTTTCTGTTTGTATTTTAAGAAATGTCTTCTATATTTAAAAAAAATATAACAACATTTAAAATAAATATTTCTATATGATATAAATTTAATTTTTTTCAAATGAAGAATGCAGTAGCTGCGCTTCAATATATTTTCTGGTTTGAATATAGTCGACTGGGAAATGCGCTCTTAACTTCTTCTTTTTTTTGTCAGAAAATAAAGTTGATGTTTGTATTTCAATTTAAACTTCGTTTCAGTCTCCTGGTGACAACTTCAGCAGACATGACAGTGAGGATATGGAAAACGTCCAACTTCACATTAATGCGGGAGTTGAAACTGGAAGCGCAACGCTGGGTGTGGGACGCAGCGTTTAGCGCCGATTCTACCTACATTCTTACAGGTACTTTATCACGAGAGAATATATATCTCAACAAGATCTGACAGGTAGAGACATCGGTCTAGTCCGGTTTGCCAACGATACAAGGAGGGCGAGGTGGTGTATCAATGGATCACAAAGTCTAGAAAACCACCTAACCTAAATATTCGCTAACTTTAGCCAGAGGCTACACCAGCACCACCTACCATCCATAGAGTAATAGAGAAACATTCAGTGAATTTCAACTCCACCAGAGAAGTTTTCATCCATACCAGTCAAGTTGGCATCACTGAAGACAACATCCTGTTTAGTCTAATTACTACTACTTCCTGAGGAAGATGCTATAATAGCATCGAAATATTGATGTGTGTGTAAATATGGGTTAGTGTTATTACTTTTATTTGTGCTCTACCATTTCCCTAATATTCTATCATTTTATATAAAATAAATAAGAAATTTATATGAAGTCAGCTTGGATTCGATCCATGTTTTTCCCTCATTTTCTATGAATCATAAAATCGTTAAGGCATTTGGTCTTCTTATTATATTGAACCTTGATGGTGTTGTTTATTGCAGCGTCGTCGGATGGCGTGGCCCGACTCTGGAACGTCGAGACCGGCACAGTCGAGCGGGAATACAGCGGCCATCAGAAGGCCATCACTTCACTCGCATTTCGAGATGAACTAGTCAAAGAATGAGTCGAAATCGTTAACGAGGATGTTGGGACAGTATGAGGTTGATAGGCGGACATTGAAAATGTGTATATGATGGTAAAAGAAAACAAAAAACGAAGAAGGAATTTTCAATTTTGCTTTCACCGACAAATAAATGCTTACTTAGCAATGTTATTTAGAGTAAAGATTAAGCTCAAGTTTAAGTTACATTCTACAACCAATACTGTTAACATATTATGATTACTTGTGGTAGTCAATAAATAATTTTGTTTTATGTACAAAGTATAGATGGGTTGAATACAAATTTTAATCCTCAAATCTCTAAAATTTAATTAAAAAGAGTTTAGGGCTTATTGCCACTGACAAATTTTGTTTGCTGTGTTGGTTACATCATAAAAACCTGAGAGAACACTTTTTATGTATATACCTACATACATACTTACAGGGAAGGCAATAAACTGTGCTTACAGCTCAAAAAACAACTTCGTATTTAATCCATCCTCACTAACTTCCTCCACACTTCCCTATCCTCGCATACTCCCTTCGCTTCAACAACATCCATACACCGAGTCATACATGTTCTTTTATTATTAAAACTCTTAATGTTTCTTTTTCACACATTCGATTACAACATTTAGCCACTGTCTACCCCTACATTTTTATCCACACACTCTACCTTCATATATTTTCTTCTTTCACGGTGACCTATTGGATTTTCTTTCAAACCACACTCCTTCAGCACCCATTCATCACTGACCCTGTCCATACGAGTTTTTCAACAAACATTTCTTAGTTATCTCATTCTAACTACATTCATCTTGCTCTTGTTTTTCTTCCTGACAAACCCACGTTTCACATCCATAAAACAATGTTGGTGTTGACACATTTTTATATATTGCTATCTATGCCTCTTTCAATACCTCATTTCCATCGTACTCTTTGGTATCCTCTCTTTTTCCATCCTCATCACATGACCATACCATCTCAACCTTGCTTCCTCTACTATCTCACATACTCCCTATACCTCCACTATTTCCTAATCTCGTTTCTTCTCGTAACAGCTGACATGCTCCTCACCAACTTCATTCCCATGGCCTGCACTTTCCTTGTTTCTCTTACATTCTATGTCCATGTTTATGCTGTATATGTGACAGTGGGTACGAAGAATGCCTTAAATACATACGTCTCTTACACACCTATAGAACACCCCTCTCTTCTGGTGTACTCTTCTTATTAAATCCTCCCGTCTCTATCACACTCTAAAGATATCATACAATCTGTACCGTTCCAACTTTATAGATTTAGTTTCAGCTCATAATATCAAAGTTTTGTACTGTGGAATATAATATGGTCATATTCTCTTTAAATTTAAAACAAAATTTGGTCAAATGCCAGTGTAACTCCATTGCGTGAGCTATACTGACCTAGTGCTACTCTTGCAATAGACTAGACTGCTAAAAAACAGGCAGATTGAGGTTCGAATATTGATCAGGTGTACCCTATTGATGTTGATTTTTCCAGGATGGGTTTTCCACACTTCCTATAAATATAACCTTCCTAATACCTAAAAAACCATTAGCGTAATTAGTACATAAGTATGTGACCCCAAACGGATAGTAATACATGGTGCTAAATAATAATGGTCAAAGTTCCTGGCTACAAATCCAGAGGCGCCGGGTTCAATCACCGGCGCTTCCAGAGTTTCTCTGTGAAGCAGTGAGTCTGGACCGAGGTCTGACACGGACGGCCTTGTGAGGACACGGGAGGAGTTATGTGAATAAATAACGGCTCCAGTCTAGAAAACAGAGATTAACAGCTAGAGGGTTCGTTGTGATGACCACATGACACCCTCTATCTGAAAATGTTGGCACTATCAAATGGTCACTACCTACTGAAGCAATATTTAATATTATAGCCGAAAAAAGGTTTTTTTAAATAAAAACTGTAAAATTACAGACTCTTAACTTGCGAAACCTTCCACCTCACCTTAATGTTGAGATTGCTTCGCGTAGTAAAGACAAAAGTTGGAAAAAAGAGAGAAAAAAATAGCCAAGAGTCTGGTCATAATTGTTTAGAAATGAGGTAGCCCAATGGCTAAATAATTCCATAATAGAGGAAATTGATAAAACTAAAGTAACAGGTAAAATAAACTAATAAGAGTAAATTTGTGACATTCCCCACATTCACAAGATGTCTTGTCAGAGGTGAAGGAAGGGTTTGGTAATCAGATAAATCTGAGCTGGGACCGAGGATTATAAAGTGGTCGGGGTTTTAGGACCTTAGCTCTCAACCATTTCATTTATAAAATTATATTAGTTTGCCACTATTTTCATATTAATATGCTCAAGATACTGAGAGTACTAAACTGTTAAATACATTTTGCTTTTCCATTCATCTAGGCCTAATTTAAATATCTTTATTACTATCAAATGGTTAATTATAAGAAAGTGTGGGCTTTTATGGTAATTATAAGTTATATAAATCACAACCAAAGCTGTGAGCAATATATGTTTTAAATTTCAATTCTTTAACTTCATTTTCAGGCCTTTAAACTTTTAATCTAATAGTTTTTCATTATTTAAAGTCTTTGTTGGAATATTAGAGTCATCCAAATTTATTACTTTTATTTTTCATTTTAAGCGTGCAATGTATTAATAACTGAACCTGGAAGCTGTGAGACGCACCTGTGGTATTTCCGGGGAGGGGGAGGTTTTGGCGCGGACTCCTGGCCAATCAGCACATTCGATTTAGCGTCTGTGTTTGACCCTATGTGGAGAGAAAGCATCAGACGAGACACTGGCCGGTTAGCACGCAAACAGGGAAGACCAGTATTCACAAAATACTTTTCGTAACGTTTCGAGATGGGTGGAAGGAGAGGTAGACCAGGTGGCTAAATAACCACTACCCTAAATAATTATCCATATCAATGTCATAAATAATTTGTTTCTCTAAATTAAGCGGTACCAACATGTATAATATTCATTTAAAATAAAACTTCAAATTCTACGCTAAATAGTATCTCTTTAATCGGCTGTGTCCATCTACCCCCACCATTATCTGTACAACCCCGAGATGCTCTACTGGAACCAACTGACTGCTGTAGACGACACCGTGTGATGAAGAGGAGCAGGTGATAATGGGCGACTACAGTAGCCCCATGGCTTCTTTGGTGCTGACTGACAGCTTTGAAAAGTTACCAGACCAAATTACGTATCCCTACGCCGAACCATATGATCTGCAAAAACATGTGTTTAGCAGCTGTCACTTCTGACGGTCAAAATTTAGGTATATACCTAAATGTTGACTGTCAGAAGTCAGCTGTGAGCTGTCAGTCAGCACCAAAGAAGCCATGGGGCTACTGTAGGTATAAAATAGCGTCCAACGGTGAGGCTGGTTATCAAATCAGCTGACAGAGGTGGCTGACTGGTTACAGGATTGAACCCCGGACCCCCAGCACAGAAGTCTGACACCTTACCCCTAGACCACCAGGTCACCGTTAGTGTAGAAGGTATGGAAAGAGGAGGGGAGGGGAAACCCATGATTCAAATTACTCTCAAGCCAGCTGCAGAATCGATTTGTTGCGTTCTTTACTTGAATGTATTATTGTGTATTCACACATTCACAGAAAAAACTAGAACAAAAACATAGTCGTGTAACGAGCTCCAAGCTAATCACAAGATTTCCACATTAATGGCGCGTCGAGCTGTTCCGCTAAAGTTCGACACATTTGTACTTCATCCCTCTCTGCCTGAGATGTTTGGCATGGGAGACCCAATCAAATCTCGGCACCAAGCATCTCAAATCAGTGCGCATGCGCTGTAGAGCTAGAAGCGAGCAGACAGCTTCTTTGGTTGTTGTGAGGAGATTTGAAATAACCCGTTAATGTAAAGCGTGTGTATCGATGTATTGGATTGTACCACGACACAGCGTTATAATTTGAAAAAAAACATCGGGAGAATGATCTAAAATATATGTCTTATCTATTATAAAATAAAATATGTTGATAATGAGCTGCTGTTTTAAGTTAGCGTTGCAATGCATCATAGCTCAACATAAAATGTGTGCGTTGTTGTGCTACTCAAGCAGATTCTGCTTTCTATTTTTGGCGAACATTTGAATCAAGCTTTCGTCTGAAGACAATGCTTTGTATGCAAAATATAATAAGTAGGTGTTTTGGGGTTTTCTTTTAATAATACCAAAGTGGATTTTTTTGGGCTGGGTAAAATTATAACAACCTTGAGTAAAGAGATGCAATTTCAACTGGATAAATTAAAACATCATGGTGGATTGCAAATAAATTTACTGTAACAAAAAAAAAAAATCACTCACAATATCAAACAAATTAATTACAGCCTCAATAACTCACTTCTTTATCACACTCAAAAATTTAATTTTTTACATCTATTTTCACAGTAATCTTTTAAGCAATATAATTAAAATATTTTGATTAACATATCATTTCATATTACATATTTTCAATATACATTGATTTATTAACTAATATATAAAGACTATGTGGACAAAATAACTAGTGATATAAATGCAATTATTCGCAACTCTTCACAAATTAACGTATTCAAATGGTAAATGGACCATGGAAATACAATAAATTATTATTAAAACATGTATGATTGGATACTAATGTCATCATTCAATGGTTAGTGATCTCTATGGCATGACAAGTGTTACCAACAGTAGAACTCTATTTACATAGCATCAAAAAACTGGTTCAAAAAACAGAGCAACGTACATTTCTTTTTATCTCGCATTATCTAGGTTTTCATCCACTCTCTAAGTAAATACCGGTGCATTTAATTAAAATTCATCCTCTTTGTCCTGTTACTTTAGACCAGATAAATTAAGTTGCACCCTGGCACTAAACTGTACTAATACATTACAACTAATAACAATTTCGCAGTCTTAATTTATAAAAATAGAATACTCTTTTTTTTCCCCTCAGACTGTACATCATGTTAATAAATACGTTAGTTGAAAACTTGAATCCCTGGGTCCTGTAAAGGAACGGAACTGAGTGGAACTAAAGTGGCGTTGATTCGCTCGCTAAGTGAGGCGATTTTTTCTCATGAAACGACGTCATAATGGTCACGACAATAAGACTCCACTCAGCTCCGTTCTTGCATCTCGGCCTATACTATAATATGTACCCTATGTTTAGCCTGAAAGGTAACAAACTTTACATGGATTCACAAATTTGCCGAAAAAAAACAACAAGTGCAAAGCATAGTCACGTGACGAAATATAAGCCAATCACAAGATTTCCGTCTTATCGACGCGAGCTATTCTGCTGTTCGACTCATATCTACTTTGTCCGTTCTGCCTGAGATCTTTCGCACCAATCAAATCTCAAATGCATTTGACAACGCATGCGCTGTAGAGCTAGAAGCGAGCAGACAGCTTCGTTGACCGTTGTGAGGAGATTTGAAATAACCCGTTAATGTAAAGCGTGTGTAGCGATGTATTGGATTGTGCCACGACACAGCGTTATAATTTGTAAACATACATCGGGAGAATGATCTAAAATATATGTTTATCCACTATCAAATAAAATATATTGATAATCAGCTGTTTAAAGTTAGCGTTGCAATGCATCATGGGTCAACATACAGTGTGTGAATTTCTGCACTACTCAAGCAGACTCTGCTTTCTATTTTCGGCAAGAGTGTGAATCAAACTTTACTTAGCTTAGTCGCGCTATGGCAGGTAGCCATAGTGTGAACAGTAAAGGTAAGACTACCTACTTTCAGTACAAAACACAGTGTACCTACATAAGGATATGCAATGTCAACAGTTATATATTATACATACAAGGTGAAATTTATAAATATAAAAAGGGCGGAAAACCTTTACCAAATAGAAAAATGTATAAGGTTTTGTAGAATTTCAAATAAAACATTTGGCTTTTATTTTTTTAACTAGGCTTCTTGTGTCTATAATATTTAAACATGGTCAGAATGTCTAGTACAGTAACAGGCTGCCAACTGTCAGTTATTCTATCCAGAACTTATTCTAACCCCGATCTCCCCCCGTCCTCGGTTGTCCAGTCTGTTGCGAGAGTGACGCCTGAGACTATTTGACCACCGAAGCGGGTTTCAATTTAGTTGCGTTTAAGACTCGCTTTTGCGGCTGTGTGGTCTAATGCGCTACTTATACAGTAGACTAGACCGCCAATGAATGGGAGTTCGAGGTTTGAATCTTGGTCGGGTATACCGAGGTTGGTTTCCCCTCTCTCTCTATATATATATAAAAATTAAAAATTAGTGTTATTGGATTTTTATGACCACAAATCTATGTTCAACTGAATATATTTATAATTTAAAGAAATTAAATGTAAAATAAAACTGAAATATTCTGACATTTATTTTTAATTTTTAAAAAAGAGAGACTTGCACATTCCTATACATCTAACTCTAGTTTTTAATTAATAACTCAATTAATTAATTAAAGATAAGTTCAACCCAGTTGCCAATAAAAAAGAAAGTAATAAAATCAAAAAAGTTAAAATGGAACAAATGTGATTGCTTGGAGAGGGAACAAACTATATTTTATTCCTATACAATACAAATTTACAACAAAAGGAAATATTTACACCGACATGTTTATTATTTTTAAGAAAAAGAACTCATTAAAATAATCCATATGGACAATAAAATAGCGCTCAGCGGTTGTGATAATTAATTTGATATCGAGATTGAAAAATACAGTGGCAGAGCCTCCACACTTATGTAAAGGGATGTAGGCCATAAAACAGTAAAAACATAGCAAAATGTTACCAATGTGAACATCAAAAAGAATGTATATATTTTTAATGTTCTAAATGGTCCTTTCTATATATAAAAAAAAAAATTGGACCGTATTAAACTCTCAAGAGCAATCTTTGCTTAGCTCGGCTATTTTTATGATGTAATTTACCAAATGGGGTTGCAAATTCTGTAGTAAGATGGGCGAAACAGTGGTTGAACCCCGGACCCCTCAGCACAGAAGTCTCACACCTTACCCTTAGACCGCCAGTTCACCCAACTGACTTATATAACTGATATTTACTTAACTGGTATATCAGGTCATTCATTTTAACAGCCGTTGCATGTGTGACACTGTAGTCAGAGAGGTTCACACTTCAAAGTTCAACTAAATATTTAACGTTTGAAATACTAACAATAAGTCCTTTATTTGGTTTATGCGTAGTGTTTATCGAAACATGAGACCACTACTGGCTGCACCTGCTATATTTTTTTTTTAAAAAGAAGTAAACTTGACATAAAAATGAGAATACATTTATTCGAGGTATTTAACATGCACTTTCTGAACTGATTATATCAGCACATGAAAATTTCTATAAGCGGACGCTAAAGGGCCTAACAATTTTACCGATAAAGGTATCTTCACATTATTTTCATGCCACAATCAACATGGAACCGATGGCATTACTTTCCTTCTGAAGGAGGTTGCGCTACAGAATTTTCATCGCTTAAGAAAAATCTGGGTCCTGAGGCGAGCACTTTACCTGAAGAGCACTGAGGTCAATAATACTTTCATTAAATAATAAAGTGTTTAAAGTATGTAAGCACATAAGTATTTATCAGAATTGTGAAACAAATGAAAGGGTGGGAACCATATAAGGTATATACAAAAATTCAGTTCATGATTTGATGAAAGCATCACCACAAACTTAAAAAAATTAAAATAACCTTATTTTTGCAACAAATGAATATAAATTGAAAATTTAAATCTCTTGCAGATTTATTCTGATAAACTTAAAACAAACAAAAAAATACTACTTTAGTGATGGCAATGACACATTTAAATTGACTTATTTTAGAAATATATATATATTATATACAGGAATAAATAATTACACTGAATTGAAATCACTTCCACTGATATGCTAATAAAACAATTACAATTTTATTTACACGGTTTTGAAATTATGTTGTGGTCTTAATTATCATCATCATCAACTGTTTCCAGAGCCGCTCTGAGATGGTATGGGCATGTAATGAGGATGTTGGAGTACATGAGATAGTAGAGTTGAAGTTTGGAGGAAAAAGATCAAAAGGTAGAGCAATGAAGAGATGGAAGAATGAGAAAGATAAAGGTAAAAACATGGCTTGGCCCCAGGCTGGAAACAGATCACGATGATGATAAAATAACACTAATAATAGAGTATAATGTTATCAATGTTGATATCCAATAAAATATGTTTGTATTTTCTTGAAGTTCTTTCTAACGGAATCCTTATGTACTTAAATTAATTCACAAAAAAGAAAAAGTATATGTTTTATAGATTATATTTTACAAGTAGCCATTGAGATTCAAGGCCTGGGAAAGCAGTTATGAATGATGATGTCACAACTGTAAACAACAAGAAGGGAAGGCATTTTTCTGTGTAAGTAAATTTATCAGGGGAGTGCAAGTGGACACTTTATCATTTAGTTTGAGTTTTAATTTTGAATGAAAACATTCGAGTTTTATTCCAGTTTGTTCCAGTAATACAGAGCCATTACAGTATGTCTGATGGACAACAGTTTTCAACCCATTCCCTGGCGCATGCCTAGCATATCTTATCTGCGGTGGACCCGGCAGCCATTTTTATGCTCGTAAACTTTCACCCGACAAATATTTTCAACATTATTGATTCATCCTAACCCGATACCTGAAGTAAACAAACATACCCATATCACTACGTAAAGGACTTATATGATTGGTGGAACACTAGGGGCACTATTTTAAATAGGCGTGACCATGTATAGTCAGTTCCATAGTAAAGTAGGACACTGTTAATTTTTTAATGCTTTTAAATTTCCTGTCTTATGTTCAACAAATCTCGGGCCAGACTCGGAAAACGCCCGTAAATAGACGGGAATCACTCAACACTCACAACCGTCACCTAACACTGCCGAGATGAGCTGTCAACTGACCGTTGCTGACTTGACGTTAACATGTGCTAAGGACTGTACCATGGAGTCCCTCAACGCTGAGTCAGGAGTTTGTTGGTATTTAAATAGTGCTTGCAGAGCTTAAAGTATAATTACTAAATCATTATTATTATTATTAGCACCGCGTCTTACTACCCGTTCGGGTTGTACGCACCCACGCTAATGTGTAATGGTAGGGTGATTGTGAGATGAAATGGAGGACCTACAGTTTATCGTGGGATCCGAACCATGGTGGAGGCCTGGCATTCCCCACATTCACAAGATGTATTGTCAGAGGTGAAGGAAGGGTTTGGTAATCAGATAAATCAGTGACAGGACCGAGGATTGAACCCCGGCCACCAGCACAGAAGTCTGACACCTTACCCCCAGACCGCCAGGTCACCCATTACTAAATCAAATGAAGGGATAATTTTAGGTTATAAGACTTTTATAATCTTATTTTAAAACAAGTTTGATACAAAAGAGATGAAGGATTATTCAGTGAAAGGTTACCATTTAGGTGCGTTAAGTATCAAATCAGAGCTTAGACTTCCACATAGCTTTGTTTACATCAGGTCCCGGCTTAGGGTGAATCAATAATAGTTTTTTGTAAGAAAGTGTTGGTGATTCATATCCAAGAACTTTCAAATGCATCACCCACACTTTCTACAAGAAACTAGAGATTATTATCCATTCACTTTGTTTTAAGATGTTGGTACCCCATATGTAGAAGGAAAGTAACCTTGTTTTACTACATAAAGAATTTCTTTAATATATCCATGTATATAAACACAAGTTTTAAAGAGAAATAATTTTTTGAGAAAAAATTATAGCTAAACAAATAGTGGATTTTTTTTTACTATATTTATTATAGATTACTAAAGAAAATTAATATTGAATAATCAAAGTCTCAAAATTGAATCAAATTAGTTAGACTTATCATTTTTAAGATAAAATAGAGTTATTTGGAATAGACCGCTATGCTAAATCATGATTTAAATTATGAAGGATAGATAGCTAACACACACAGTTAGCGGAACGAGAGTTGAAACTGTTTAGATATAACACTAAAAAAACACACAAACACATTTGTAAGGACAACCTTTCCCTGTCAAAATGCTATCATCACATGCCAAATCCCATTATTTGGATATTTTCCACTACCGGCTTGCTAGGCCCATCATAGCTTCATAAGCCTTAAGACCAGGATAGGCACAACATCCAGTCCTCGGCTGTCAATTTATCAATCTGATACTTTAACTTAAAAATGTGTTTGTGTTTTTTTAGTGTTCTATTTAAAACACTGTCTATTACAGTATCACCAAAGTAGCCTAATTGTTGCAGGCTATTACTCCTAATTTAAACCATAAAGATAAAATAAAAAATTTCAAATATGCAAATTTTGAGGGGTGGAATTTCAGATCAAAGTTTTAACACTCACCCAAAACTCGACAATATTCAACTTTCCATATACTAGCACTCCCCTACTATTTATTATAATTAGATTAATCCGCTACGTCACAGTTCATGATTCGAGTGGAAGTTTCTCCACCTCCCCCATCTCCGTCACTGTTTCGTCTTCCATCAAATAGCTCACCATAAACTTGAGTGAAACAGGATCCTGTTAAATCAATGAAATACAAACTAGGTTGATTAAAAATTTATCATTAATATTTTTTTTACGTCCACTACCGTTTCCAGACTGTGGGCAGTTTTTTTTATTCAAGCCATATATTTTCCACTACCGGCTTGCTAGGCCTGTCGTAGCTTCATATGCTTTATAATTTAACTTAAGACTAGGACAGAGACAACATTCAGGGCCCGGCCATTAATTTAACAATGTGTAAGGGTAAATCCACATTTCACCAATAACACATTTTTTGGACATGTCGGGAATCGAACTCGGGAACCCTTAACTCAGTAAGTAGACACACTACTGACTGAACTAGTGTGTTGGATTTTTAACCAATAGTAGATATTTTATATGCACTGCCTTTTCATATCAAAATTCAACTTTTTAATTAAGGAGATCCAATAATTTAATTTACCACATTTCAGAGTTTCTATGAATGTTTACTTTTCTTTCTACTTCTCTGGATGTTAGTTGCGTAAAACTATTTTGGTCATGTATTGTGTCTGCTGAGGGATGACCCATTGTTTACTCTTCTCAAGCCTATTTTAAATATTAAATTCTTATTTATATTATTTAAATAGCTTTATTTCAACAAATTCATACGATTGGAGAATATTTATTTTCTATACTCATTACTAATTTACAAATCCCCCCCAAACCTCATAAAAATAACACTCCGACTCGTTAGTAAAATTAAAAAAAACCGAGCTTCGTTCAAACGAAAGCAAATTTTTGACAAACCTTGTTCGGGTTGGCTATAAGAAGAACCTGTGTGATGGCCGCCGGAGGGAGGAAGGGGTTGTAGGCCGGCAGGTCACAGCCAGACGGTGGCTGCAACCGCAACTTGCATGTCTGTAACAAGTTTGTTTGTGTGAATATAAGACAAGATTTTCCCATAGTTAAATGATAACATAAACGTCTGGTAATGAAAAAGTCTACTTGAAAATTAAAAAAATATTCAGGCCTATATAGCGAGAAAGTATATTTATAAAGAATAAACATATATTTTGTATGTCAAACTCGATAACTAGATACTCAAGGTTCTAACTAGTAGCGAGAAAGTATATTTATAAAGAATAAACATATATTTTGTATGTCAAACTCGATAGCTAGATACTCAAGGTTCTAACTAGTATCGACAAAGTATATTTACAAAGAATAAACATACACTTTGTATGTCAAACTCGATAACTAGATACTCAAGGTTCTAACTAGTAGCGAGAAAGTATATTTATAAAGAATAAACATACATTTTATTTTGTATGTCAAACTCGATAACTAGATACTCAAGGTTTCTAACTAGTAGCGAGAAAGTATATTTATAAAGAATAAACATATATTTTGTATGTCAAACTCGATAACTAGATACTCAAGGTTCTAACTGGTATCGAGAAAGTATATTTACAAAGAATAAACATACACTTTGTATGTCAAACTCGATAGATAGATACTCAAGGTTCTAACTGGTATCGAGAAAGTATATTTTACAAAGAATAAACATACATTTTGTATGTCAAACTCGATAACTAGATACTCAAGGTTCTAACTAGTAGCGAGAAAGTATATTTACAAAGAATAAACATACACTTTGTATGTCAAACTCGATAACTAGATACTCAAGGTTCTAACTAGTATCGAGAAAGTATATTTACAAAGAATAAACATACACTTTGTATGTCAAACTCGATAACTAGATACTCAAGGTTCTAACTAGTAGTGAGAAAGTATATTTATAAAGAATAAACACACATTTTGTATGTCAAACTCGATAGCTAGATACTCAAGGTTCTAACTAGTAGTGAGAAAGTATATTTACAAAGAATAAACATACACTTTGTATGTCAAACTCGATAGCTAGATACTCAAGGTTCTAACTAGTAGCGAGAAAGTATATTTATAAAGAATAAACATATATTTTGTATGTCAAACTCGATAACTAGATACTCAAGGTTCTACTAGTATCGAGAAAGTATATTTACAAAGAATAAACATACACTTGATATTTTATATTTATTTTGGTGTCCTGAGTGTCTCAGCTCTGATGAGCAAAAGTAAACATTCCAGACTATCTTCGAACACTCCCAAAATAGTAATTTTTTTCCTGTCTACTAGACTAGTCATTTGCCGGTTCAAGGCACACGTGTAAAAAAAAAAATTGTAATATTTTTCTTCACTTGTATAGCAAAAGTAGTTAACAAAATAACTTAAAATACAAATTTATTTTATTATTCAATTATGTAAAATATAGATCTGTTATTTGTCATTTTTTGCTCTTGAAATAATTTTATATATTTCATGAACCAGTGGGCCGTGGGGTAAAGATCCCTGGCCTAGATGAGCCAGCACTGAGCTAGTCTTACCGCGACAGTCTCCGCTATGGCCCTAAGATATAAGGTGTACCATAGTGGAAACAAGCTAAGTAAGATCGATACCTTTCAGTGTAAACAAAGGGTACATGTGACTTACCTTAGGGACCACAGCCTGAAAGAGATAGTTTGTGAGAGGAGAGGAATTTTTACTAAGCGTTGTGACGACAATGACGGACACATCTTGCCTCGGCCTCTCCTTGGCGAAATGTAAGACGACCGAGATACAGTTTTTTTCGTCCAAAACCGTCAACGGTGGAATGTTCCCTGAAAGTTAATAAAACTTATTAGTTTGAAATATAGCTATGCAAGATGAACTATAATGAAGTTTGTGAGGAGTATGTTAGATGTCACGGGGCGAAACAAGATTCTGAATGAAACTATCAGGGGAAGTGTAGTGTAAATGTTTGTTAGTGTTTTTACTTTTATTTTTGCTCTACCATTTTCCTAATATTCTATCATTTTTATTTATTATCAATTGTTTTTGCTCAATGCACTTTATTTTATAAATATTATAAGAAATAATGCTAAAATTTAGTTTCTATTTCTAATTTATACTATTCTATTAACTTTATACTTCTTATGTCCATAATTATCCCAAGATTCAGATTCGGATTTGAGATTTGGGACGCAAAAGTAAATTGGAAGTTTGGATTTATAAAATAGTGGAATTGAACCATCTGTAGTAAAAATTATTTTTAAAATGCTTAAAAGAAGTTAGTGTTGAGTCGAATCCACTATTTTACAAACCCCAAATCTGTTTTTGAGGCCTAAAATTTTCTAGTAAGTGTGTAGGCCTTGCTCTTCTCTCCTTTTTTCAATGTTCAATTTGATACAACCCTTGGTGCCATTTTTCCTTTGATTATGATGCTTGGTGGTGTATTAGCACTAGATCATTAGAGGACAAAATGGACACAACAAAACTCCAGAACATTGATTTAGCTCTTAATAAATAATATTTCTATTTCTTTTCACGTTAATTATTTTCGCAAAATTCAGTATTTTGAAATATTTGGAAGAAGGTACAGGAGAGGTGGATGTAAACATATAAAAGGGTACAAACAAAATATGGCTTTTATAATGAAAAAAAGAACACTGTTCACACTTTACACTGTTGCCACTGGACAAAGGGGTAATGTCTGCCTCTTCAAGAAAATCGATCATTACCGCCCAACCCCTCGACCTAGATTTCATTTTATTGGAGCTCATCAGAAGGGAGTGTGAAACGCGCAACACAACTTCCTAAAAGAGGAAATTGAATATCACCAGAAATATGACCGTGTAATACTGCCCTAAAAATTTAGATCCACATCCCACCCTTCTTTAGTGAAATATGATTAAAATATGTGTTAATTCTTCAAGGTAATCAAAATTTATATAATTTAACTCAAACTTGTACTTTTTTTTTTCTTTCTTTAATTTCATACCTGGCTTAATACTTTCGAGATGAACGAATATATCGGCGAGTGGCTTCACTTCTAGTTTCTTGGCAGGTGACGGCGGCACGGTGTTGTTGCCGCTACTGTTCACGTTTGTGTCGACGACTTCTTTAGTCACTGGAGTCCGCAACACAGCGGCTTGATCATCTTTAGTGAGAGTCTTGTTAGCACTAGGCTCCTCCAGCACATCCTCAGAAAGGTCCACCATGGAGTCGTCGCCGTTGAGGAGGTCCGAACCTCCGGAAGAGCTCCCTCCCCCACCTTCCGTCTTCGTAGGGCCACCCACCAGGAAGTCCAAATAAAGGTCAGAGGTCGGAGCTGGCGTCTTGCTCAACCCGGATGACAACGACGAGGGGCCAGAGTTTACGACTTTGCTAGGCTCCGGGGCCGACTCTGGTAACCTGCTAAGAAGATTCATCGGAACCTTGGAAGGGGGCCTGAAATAATGGAGAGGAGCATAAATAATTATGAGCCTCAGAGGAAATTGAAATATAATGGAATAAAAGAAAATAGAAAAAGAAGCTGAAAATTAAAAAAAACTTTCTTACAGTCCAGTCATTGTAATATTAATACATTCAGTTAAAGTGTTAAGTTAATGGTCTGGGGTCTGGTTGTTGAGTTCATCATATGATTATAATTGGTTCTAAAACACCAATAATCAGTATTAGAGCTTTAAAACAAGTTTTAATCGAAACATTTAAGAAAAGCCTTTTTTTATAGGACTTGAATCTAGAAACTAATATTTTATTAAATCTTGAATATCCTTAAGGATTCGGCAAATTCAAAGATCCCATCCCTAAATATATATCTCTTATAAAAAAAACCTCTTTTGCCTTTTGAGGTATATTTTGTTATAGAAGAAAGTACAAGAGGGAGAATTAATGTGAACTAAATCAAAAGTAAAGAAAATTATATCATACAAGTAAGAAGTTTTTTATAAGTCTGTGCTAATTAATGATTTTCAATTTTTAATCAATTTAGGAATGAAAATGTTCCAAATTTAATATTTTGTGATTCAATTTTATAAAATTGAATAAGAATAAAATATGTTATAGTGAAACGCTGTCAAATCAAATAGTAGGCTAGTTAAATTATATATTTTCCTAATTTAGTTAAGTAAAAAAAGTTCAATAAATCATGTAAAAATAAAGACATATTTGAAATAATATGAGATTAACAATTTTATGAGTTCAAGTCCAATAATAGATTCAGATGAAAATGGAAGATATAAACTAATAGTGTATATTTAGTTTATTTTTCCTTTTTATTTATTTTTATAAATTTTCATTATTATAAAATTATTTAACTATTTGGTCACCTCAATGTTAAACAGTGTTATGTTTAAGTAAATAGTCAAACATATATATTTTAACCAAGGGAAAAATGCCGCCAAACAACTGTAATAAATTAAATATTGAAAGAAGATAGAAAGGCAAAGCCTGCACACTTACCAGAAAACTGTAGGCCTAAATGTTCACTATTAAAACAAAACACATCATTATATAATTTCTGGGGGAACATCAGTTTCCTTTTTTTGGCAGAAGAGGGTAAAACACAGACTAGAGGCCTACGGTTTAATGGTAAGTGTGTAGGCATTGGCATTCTGTCCTTTTTTCAAAGTTACATATAATATATTGTTGGATGCATTGAAAAAAACTTGTAGTTTTGAATGTTTAGCAAGTAAGAATTAAAAAATCTAGGTTAAAATTTAAGAAGCATGATAGAGATAATGATAAATCTTGAACATATCTTAACAGTAATCTTACTTTGCGAATTGTGATCCCAACTTGCAGGAAGTAGGTAGGTTTTGTTTCAACATAGATTCCCCTAGGGCATCGAGATCTTTGAAAGCCTTCAGTTTGTCGGGTTTAACCTGAACTTCTGATGGTACTGGAGAGGTGACTCCTGTTGGGGGCAGAAAAACAAAACCCATTCCCATGAGATTGGCATCAATAAGTTGTTAAAGTTAGATGTTCATTAGTGGGCTCAACTCAAATTCAATACACCAAGGTTGACATTTATCCCGTTGGAAATGTTTTAAAGCAAATTCCTTTAATAGATACATGAATAAGCCAGTAACACCAATTCAAATTTTAGAAAATTAACTCTTTTTTTTTAAATTTATGATCACATAAAATCAAATTTTCAACTAAATTTATATTAGATTTGCATTTTTAAATCAGACAACAGGTAATATTACAGGACTCTTTTCACTATGAAATAATAACTTAACATTTAATCAAATCAATTAAACACAGCATTTTTGAGTTAAAATATAAAAATTTTGAGTACTTGTGTTTTTTGACTTTTGATAAAATTTTGATATTCTTAAATTTAAAAATGAAATTCATAATGGAACCGAACCCAGGAACTTAAATCATAGAAACATATTTTGAGTTTAGTTTGGACAGCTATTAAAGCTCGACTCAAAACCTAAATTTTTGAGTATTTACAAACTTGTATGTTTATTGTTTTAGAACAGCAAATGCAAAGCGAGTTGAATCTCGTCTCCTACCATTTAAATAGATTTCTGGGTTTTGAGACGCAGTCTTACCGTTGCTTGCTGCCTGGGTCAAAGAGACGGGCTGCAGGATGGTCGGACCTCCCAAAGGGAAAGCGTTGCCTGGAGATATTTTCGGCGTGAGGGATTGGAAGATATCACCGAGGGCCTCAAAGTTAGACGACTGTTTGGAGGCGGGCATGGAAGCAGGCGGCTGACTGAAAGATTGTTTATCACTCAGACCTGTAAACAAAAGAAAAATGGCGCCAAATGGCTATATTTGGTTAAACGTTGAAAGGAGGATAGAAGGGCAAGACCTACACACATATCAGAAAACTGTCGGCCTCAAAGTTCACAAATAAGACAGAGTTAAACACATAATTATATAATTTTCATAATGCATCAGTCCCTTTCTTCAGCAGAAGAGAGTAAAACACAAACTGGACTATGGCAGCATGGCTAGAGGTTGATCATGGTCACTTAGATTTTGTTGTTGCCTGTTTCTTGACTCAACAATTTAATAATTATATAAGTAAATATAATATGAATACAATATTATGTCAATCTCCCGAGAATAAAGAAACAAGTTTGAACAGGCAACTGCAGAATCCATGTCAAACCTCTTTTTGAATCAAGAAACAGACAACAACATAATCTAAGTGACCATGATCAACCTCTAGTCGTGTTGCCTTAGTCTAGTCTGTGTTTACTATCTTCTGTTGAAGAAGGGGATTGATGAACATAGAAAATTATATAATTATGTGTTTTGTTGTGTTTTAATCGTGAACTTTGAGGCCAACAGTTTTCTGGTTAAGTGTTCAGACCTGTAAAGGCATAATCTGTCTTAATTAATTTAAAGTATGATTTTCATAGGAAGCCCATTATTTGAAAAATAATGTCACCACCAGGATGCAAAGAAAACATTACAATGGTATTTACATTTTTAGTCCATTTAACTAATGATGTTAAGAGAAATTATACAGCAATACATAAGGAAGTATTAGCTGAACTTTATAATAAGTAAATCAAATAAGACATATTTCTACAATGCCAAATTTTAGTGACTTTCAATCAATTGTTGGTAGTGGAATGTGGGCTTCCTATAAAAAAATCAGGTTTTAAGTCTACATGTGTGAAATAATGTGTATTAAGCATGTCATTACTAACCAATAAATCATTATTTTATATAATGTGATAAACCCATTTCTAGTGAGTGAAATTATGAGAAAATGGCTCAATCGATTTTAATTAAATACCATTTTAGAGTTTAAAGGGCCAGGATGTCGGCAAAACCAGTAGCTTCCAACCAAAACTATATTTTCTCAGCAGATTTCTCACTTTTATGTTGTGTACGTACATAATGATTTAGCTATACACATCACCATAGAAACCTTAATTAGGGAATAAAGGATCTATCTTCCTTTCAATGTTGAATTTAATATAGATGTTTGACGCCATTTCCACTTTGTTTGGAAGCCGAAATGATAACATAAAATGTGGAGGGTAAAGAAAAAAAATTAAAAAAGTTAAAAATCAGGAAAGTTAACATTTCACCTGCTTTCAAGGAATGTAAGTCAGAATATACAAAAGAATAATTTTACCGTTTGTTTTCTACGGGTGTGAAACGTGGTTTCTTAACTCACGTGATGCACGTAAATTTAGGATGTTAGAAAGGAAAAAAAAAAGGTGCTTAGGAAGATTTTTGTTCCAAAAAGGGATGAAGATTCTGGGAAGTAGAGGGGTTTATATAATGATGAGTTGTATAATCTGTACTCATGACAAGACATAGCTAGGATGCGAATATATAATATGTCCTTTTCCTATGCTTGTCCTTTATGTTTTACCTTTAACATGTTCGCATCTATGTGTTCAATTATTTTTCACCATTTTCCAATTTTCCCTTTTGTGTTTTATTTTTGTTTGTTTCCTATTTTAGGAAGTTGCATTGCACGTTTCACACGCCCTCCTGATGAGTTCTGATAGAATGAAACCTAGGTGGAGGGATTGGGCGATGACGATAGATTTTATTTAAGAAGTAACTATTATCTCTTTGTCCAATGGCAGCAGTGTAAAGTGTGAACTGTGTTCTTCTTTTCATTGTAAAGGCCATATTGTGTTCGTCCCCCTTTTATATGTTTCTATTAACCTTTCCTATACCTTCTTCCAAATATAAAGACATAGTTAGGGTAAGCAAGTCGATTGAATTACGATGGCCAGGACATGCAATGTGAATGGAAGAATCTAGAACAATGTTCAGGTAATTGACTGGTAAACCCAATGGGAAGAGATCATTGGGAAGACCTGGACACAGTTGTAAGGATCAAATTAGAATGGATCTGAGAGAGATAGGGTGTAGTGAGGTGGACTGGATAAACCTATCTAAAGCTAGAGATTGCCGTCATTCTTTTTTAAGTGCTGCACTAAACTTTAATGTTCCTTACGACATAGATTGATTAATTAATTAATGAAATCTTAACAATGGAAATAAATCACATTCTGTTAAAAATGAAAAATAATAAGCTCGGGCAGCAGTTTTAGGTGTAGGCGTGACATACCCAGGTCGGCCAGTTGGTTGTTAAGTAAGGTGGTAGGGACGGGGGGCAGTCTCTCCTCACTCGGGGTGCTCAGGTCGAGAAGAGAAGTCGCAGACTGACCCGTCTCGGGTTCAAACACTGGATCGAGGGTCTTCCCGTGGATTATCACAGCCGTGTATTTGTCAAACACCTGCCCTAGTTCATCGCTCACGTTCAACACTTCGTCTGAAACAAAAGATTTATATTAAGCGTGTGGCTTCGACTAGAGATTGAATCATACAACCTGCACAGGTATTAAGACAAGGCGCTAGAAAAAAAAAAGTCTAATCCACTAATTTAAAAAATGCTTCATATTAGTTATAAATCTCAATTCTGAAATTTAATTTTGAATCTTTAAAAAAAATGTTGAACATTAGAGGATTTATAAAATATGATTTCTAAACAAACATTTATATTTTTGTAGAGATGGGTTGAATATGAATCTTTAAAAAAAACATATAATTTTAATTAGAGTAAAAATATTTGTTTTTAAAGTTGGTGCCACTGACAAATTATATTTTGTTTGTCATGTATAGTACATATTATAAAAAACAAAGGGAACACTGTTTAGTAATATTATGATAAGATTTTGTAATTTTTTTTTTGTGATTTCGTTATTCTTCCCACTTTACAGCACTGCCAATTGCTAGAAACTAATTAAAGTTGTTATTTGAAGTCAAGGTCTTAATAATTATTGTATTTGAGAGACTTTTTTGAGCTTTTTACGGATCTCAAATCTCTCAGATACCATATAAAAGGAACAAATACAATAAGGTTTTTACAATTAAAATAACACAGTTCACATTCTACATTGTGGTCACTTGAAGAAAATTGATCGTTATCACCCAATTCCACGATCTATGTTTCATTCTATCGGCAATCATCGGGAAGGTGGGTGTGTGAAAAATGTGGAACCCAAAATCCCAAGAGTGCAAACCAAAATACCACAAGAAGCAGCCATTGCCTCTTTGTCCAGCGGCAGCAATGTAAAGTGTGAAGTGTGTTGTATCGTTTTTACTTTACATCCATTACTGTTTCCAACCTGTGGTCAATTGTTTATTTAAGTCAAGATATTTTCCTCTACCGGCTTGCTAAGTCTATCGTAGTTTCATATATATGCCTTATATTCTAAATTATTTGTTTAATAATAATAATACTACAATAAATTATTTTAAGTAATTAAAACTGTGTTTTTTATTATTATTTAGAACATTATAGGATGTTGCAAAAATGTAACGGCGCCAGACCATGAGCGTTAAACTGACAAACATTAATATTCAACAAGTCGTGAGCTGCGCCTCTTGGTATAAGACAAACCAGATACGGTCTAGACTCACTGAGTAAGGCCTCACTCTCTTGAGTCTCGGAGGCGAGACGGAACACGTTGGGCCGCAGCCTCTCGCAGCTCTGGTGCAGTTCCTTAATAAGGTCCAGCTCCTCCACCGAGCTCTGCCCCACCCGATACGAGTCCAGCATCTCGCTCAGCAGACGCACATTGTTGTGGACAGATTCCAGCTCTGTGAGACGACGACTGTTCTGTTCGACGCGACGCTCGTCCTGGAACACGCACACAACGCTGTACCGCAGCTTACAAACTGAATGAAATGATGATGATGATAATAATAATATTTAGCACCGCGTCTTACTACCTGTTCGGGTTATACGCTTTAAGTACTAACTACGCTATTAGGAATTGGGAAGGGTGAATTAGAGGACGTGAACCCGCATTTGCGTGGAAGGAGAGTGGAAAACCATTTAGGAAAATCCATCCCCCGTTCACCCGACCGAGATTCGCACCTTGATCTTCCCGTCCTCAGCAGTCGAGCTCAACACGACTAACGCGTTAGCCAACTACGCCATAGAGGTGGGTGAAAAGGAAATGGACTATCAATTTTGCCGGGAAAGGTATTTTTGCATAACTTTCATAGTATAGGAAGCAAGAATGAGATGGTATAGACATGAAATGAGGATGTTGGAGTACATGAAATAGTAGAGGAAGCAAGGGTGAAATGATATGGCTAAACGATGAAGATTGAAAAAGAAAAGATCCCAAGGAGAATGATGAAGATGAGGTATGTAGGGAAAAGCGACCAAGAAAGAGATTAAAGGAACAGATAGCGAGTGTGCAAGTAAGAAGAGAAGAAAGGAAGAAATTAAAGTAGGAAGAATGGGGGGAAGATGGAGAAACTTTACTAAGCTGGCCTGGACAGAGGTTAGAAACTGTTGTTGATGATGACTAATTAGAGATCATTAAAATATTACCAACCTCTTTCACCATAGTTTTAATGAGGCGGTTGGCGGCTTGTAGATCATCTGGATTCTTACTCTGTAGTAGTTTCTGTAGCAATCTAGACCTCTCCTCGTCCTCAAAAATAGAGGATTTGGGTCGAGGGGGTAAGGCCAAAGGAATGTCGGCAGAAGCCCCACTGTGTAACATGGGTTGGTCATCCTGTAAATAATTTACAATGAAGCGTTGAGTTAAAAAAAAAAAAATACAAATTATATATTACGGCACTTTCTCAACAATACACATACAGTCCAATTTTCCTAGGAATAGCCATATCTGCCCACTAAGTATTCAAATGTCTTGTTATTTGATTTTCAGCTGTTTCCTTTAATATATATTATCAATACCGTTTAAACTAATAATATAGTAAAATGTCATAAGTATTGACCAGAAAAAATATGTTTGGATTAAGGGTGAGACCCTTGATTCTTTGAGGATAGTCGAAATTTGAGGGGGGGAAAAAAACTCGAATTTGAGAATCAAATTCTTAAAAAAGAATTAATTTTACCCTCAATATTTCAAGGGAATTTTTTTTAGATCATCTATAGTGTTTATTGCCTTGGTGGTTCAGAACCAATTATAGTTAGGATAAACTAAACAACCAAACCCCATACCAATAATTTAACATTTATACGACTTGTTTTGTCACCATCCCTTCTTGTATCTTTGAATGTGGGCCTGGAATCTGTCAGGATGTCTGTTGTTAGAGTTAAGGGGGAGGTGGTATTGAATACTTGTGTGGGTTCGTGCTTGACGTTAGACTTGGCTTTTAAAGATGTTTATTAATACTATTATATCTATTACAAATATGATGATAGAAGTGAAGTTAGAATGAAAGAACTTAAAGAATATTAGGAAGAATGTGACAAAACGAGGTGTTATGAGGTTTACCCGATGGTCTGTCCGACTCCTAGGCGGTCCCTACACGGCCGCCGAACAGAGTTACCTGGGCTTGAACGGCAACCCCCCTCCCCCCTTAGACTAGTATTGATGAACCGGCATCTTAGCCCGCGTAACCCCAAAACTGGTAGAGCGACCCCTAGCCTTCAATGTTCTGTAGTCAGCCACGAGCGGCTCAATCCCTTTCATTTTAACTGGTTTCTCGCTAAGAAGTGCTGACAACACATTTGTGATAAGCTCCTCTAGTTTATTTTTTTATAGAATAATAAAAACCCCCTCTCAACATTCGTTTTGTCATTCACAACTCATAACATACAATATTACACAAACACACCTTCCAAATGAGGCCGTGTGGTTACAATATGAATGCTATAATGAATGGATTATAAAAGAGAATGTTAACATTTAACCCGCCTCGGTGGCGTAGTTGGCTAACACGCTTGTTGTGTTGAGCTCGACTGCTGAGGACGGGGAGATCGAGGTTCGAATCTCGGTCGGGTGAACTCGGGGTGGTTTTTCCTAAATGGTTTTCCACTCTTCCTCCACGCAAATGCGGGTTCACTTCCTCTAATTAAACCTTCCCAATTCCTAATCCAATAGAGTAATTAGTACTTAAAGCATATAGCCCAAACGGGTAGTAAGATGCGGTGTTAAATATTATTATTATTGTTGTTGTTATTATTATTATTATTAACATTTAGTTACCTATTATTCTATTATATTTATATTTCTACTAGTTATGTTAATAATTTATTCTAAAATTTGAGATATAATTCGAGGTTTGGGATTTAAAGGTAAGTTAAAGATTCATATTTGTAAAATAGAGGAGGTTTGACCCAGCACTACATTTTAACAGTCTCAGTTGAGATTTGAACTAAAGACAGTCACAGTCCACAAGAGTGTCAAGATAATTTATCGACTATAGAACAAATGACCATTGATGTGTTTTGGACATGGCTGTAAGATATCATTTGGTGAAAGAATATAGAAATTAATTGCAGAAGAATAAGGTTTATAAGGATGTGTTGAGTTTATATTTTTATTTCTATAAATTAACTAGTTATATATATAAATAAATATAGTATGCATGCAAGCAAAAGTGTATGCATGTGTGTGTGTGTGTGTGTAATTGTAAAGATTATTATTAGCACCGCGTCTTACTACCTGTTCAGGTTATATGTACTTACGCTCATGTGTAATGGTAGGGTGGTTGTGAGATGAAATGGAGGACCTACATGTTTAACGTGGAATCCGAACCACGGTGGAGGCCTGGTATTCCCCACATTCACAAGATGTCTTGTCAGAGGTGAAGGAAGGGTTTAGCAATCAGATAAATCTATGCCTGGACCGAGGATTGAACCCCGGCCGCCAGCACAGAAGTCTGACACCTTACCCCTAAACCGGCAGGTCATCTGACAGTTAATTCATCACTGTGAAAGGGGAAATCCCCATTTAATAAACAATATATTTCTCGGCCTTGTCGGGAATAGAACATGGGACCCCTAGTTCAGTAGCCTACCTTGACCACCCCCTGTTTCTTCAACATGTCGTACGCCTCCCTGATCTTGGTCTCCTTGGGGTACTCCGCCGTCCAGGCGAGCATGAGACTCAGCACCCGGTGCCGGACGTGTGTAGGCGTACGGTTGCCCAGGTACTTGGGGGACACCAGCTTGATCATCTCGTTGAGGAAACGGAACTTGCCGACTTCCGCGTGGAACACCGGGCCGCAGTGTTTCATGCACGTGTCCAGCAACTGTCAACAAATACAAACTGTCCAGATCCGGAGGTTCTGGGTTCGACCCGCGGCACTTAATAGATTTTATGTAAGGCAATGGATCTGGAACAAGGTCAACTCAGTCTCGTGAGGACAGAATGAAGAGATCCTCGAATGAAAAAGTAGCGGCCCAAGAATTTTTGTTTTTAGCATCTTACTACCCGTTTGGGTTACATATTTTTGTAATAAATGAATCTAATGGCTTTAGGGAGTAGGAAGATTATATAGAGGATGTGTACCTGCATTTGCGTTAAGGGAAGGTGGAAAACTATTTTGGGAAAAAAAAGCCACAGTAAACTCAATCGAGATTTGAACCTTGATCTCCCCGGCATACGAAATCTAGTCTAACATGAAAGTAGTGTGTCAATCCATCTGGACTTCGAAGCGGTTAGCTCCGATTTATAAAACTGAGATTAATGAACCATAGGGTTTGATGTGCTGACCCCATGACACCTTCTATTCCCAACTGTTGGCACTTGGACGGTAAAAATTGACAGTGTGGGTGACTAATAAAAAAGTTCTATTAAAGGTAAACAAAAATAATATTAACACTTTGCACCAAGTTTTACTACCCGTTTGGGTTATAAGCTTAATTACTAATTGCACTCATGGGTTAGGAATAGGGAAGGTTGAATATAGAGGAAGTGAACCCGCATTTATGTGGAGGGAGAGTAGAAGATCATTTTGAAAAATTCATTCAACTGAGATTCGAACTTCAATCTCCCCATCCTCTACAGTCTAGCTCAACAAGAAACTAGCGCTTTAGCTAACTAAGCCACCGAGGCGGGTGGTAAATGAAAAGAGAACCAATCCGCAGGTGAATCTATGAAGAAAATCCAACTGAATGGGCCACATTAGAAGAAATGGTTTATCGACTGATATCCTAGAGAACAAAAGAAAACGGGAACAGGAATACGACAGATACAAGTGAATGATGACCGCAAACATGGAAATACGATGATGTTTAGTTAATGAAATAAAAAAAGAACAAGATGGAGGACTAATGATATAAAAAGAGAAAACTAGTGGAAGAACAAGATGGAGGACTCAATTTGGACAAGACAACAGACCCGGTGAAAGAAAGAACACCAAATATATGTCCCTTGTGAGTTAGCACAATACCTGCATTTGTCAGTTTCGAGTTCGTCTCTACGGACGATACGGTACTTACGTTGAGAGCCTGCAGCGCCTCCCACTCCTGAACGGACTGCACCTTAGTCGCCAACGACTTGGTGGTGATGTGAGAAGTGTACGGGTCCTTGCCCAGCATGTTGCAGAGCTCCACCACGGCCGCCGTGTCTGTGATGGGGTTCCTTGGGTTGGTAGCCCTCACTGGGAAACAGAAAAAAACACATGAGGTCTTAAAAAAACATATACACACGCACACACTTCCAAAGTGAGTTAACATACTATTTAAACCAGCTTCGGTAGGCGCATGGTCTAAGACGTCATTCTCGTGTTAAAACTAAGACTTCCAATGACACAGGGTTCAAGGTTCAGGGTTCAAAACCCAGTCAGGCATACTGAGGATTGTTTTTTCCAAAATTATTTTCCACTTTTTTTTCACGCAAATGTGGGTTCACTTCCTCTAAATCTAACCTTCATCATCCCTAACTAATTAGCTCAGTCGGTAGCGTGTCTGTCTACGGAACTAAGGATCATGGGTTCAATTCCCGACATGGTTGATGATGATTATTATTATTATTATTATTATTTAGCACCGCGTCTTACTACCCGTTCGGGTTACACGCTAATGGATTAGGAATTGGGAAGGTTGAATTTAGAGGAAGAGAACCCGCATTTGCGTGGAGGGAGAGTGGAAAAACCACCCCCAGTTCACCTGACCGAGATTCAAACCTTGATCTCCCCGTCCTCAGCAGTCGAGCTCAACACGACAAGTGTGTTAGCCAACTACGCCACCGAGGCGGGTAGTAATATTAAGTAACAATCATAATAGTTCTTGAATATCTGTCAAGGTCATCACAGAATTTGACAAAAAAAATAAATTCTTCTTCTTCTTCATTTAAAACGTTTCTGTTCAAAGAGTAACTAAGAGTAGGACAGATATTCACTAGTCCAAAATTTGTTTTATGAAAATAAAAAATAAAATATAATATTTATATATTCTTATTCATTATTTATTTTAAAATTAATAAACACAGTTTAACTGGGTAGTTAGAAGCAGATTAGACAACAACGAAAATATCGTGGAATATTAACCCAAATTTTTAGTATTCAATGGCGGACTGGAAGAATTCATTACAATGCAGCACACCGAGTGTGGGAACGTATGACGGAACACAGAGAACTAAGTGAACGAGTGTCGCCGTAGCACTACACCGAACCAAGTTGGTTCTTCGATGTTGCTGAGTTAAGGGAGGATGAGTCGGACAGTCTCGCAACTTTAATAACATTTATTGGTTAACGTGATGTTTATTGCTTTGTTAGACAGTAGGTTGAGCATAGAGCAGAGCACTCCAGAAACTTACATTAAAAGACATCCCATGGTAAAACAGATGCGTGATAACACAAGTATATGGAGATGATGGCACATACAGCACGTTGGAGTGCCGGTAATAGTAGGTGCGGGATTAGATTAAACTGTCGGAGGTTATTCTTAATGTATGTAATAGAGGGAGGGTTGAGACATTTCTCAGCTGCTTCTTTTTTGTTTAACCTTCTTCAAAAGCTGATCTAATTGGCTCCGCCTTCTTCCGTTAAAAGAGAAGTGCGGCTGAGAGTGGCTTTTCAGATTTGCGCTGGTTCTGACGTTACCCAAAAGAGAGGGTCATTAGAATGTTAAAGAAGATTCCCCCTATTATATAAAAAAAGTATATTCAGGTGAAAATGATAAGACCAATTGGAGGTCTCAATAAATAATGACTCGGTGTTTTTTCTGTAGCCTACAATTTTACAAAAATGATGAAATAGTTCAGTTCTCCCATTCTTAGCAGACAAAGCCTAAAACAGATCAGGCATTCTTCGCAAATAAATCAGTTTTTTTTAAATTTGATCACCGCATCTTACTACCTGTTCAGATTATACACTTGTGTGCTAATTACTCAAATGGGGCGGGGATGAGGAAGGAAGCATTTTAGAGGTAGTCTACCCGCATTTGCGTGGAAGGAGAGTGGTAAATCATTTAGGAAAAACCACACTCAGTAGACCCAACCAGGAATCAAACCTCAAACAACCTATCATCAGTAGACCAATCCAAAATTGGAGTGACAACTTAGACCAATCGGCCACTGAAGTCGGCGAATTAAGTTTAATTTTTCATTAAATTGACTTATGTAGAGGTTATATTTTTGGTGTTTTAAAAAAGGATGTTGTGAAAACTTTTACCTACTTTAGTGGCCACATGGTCAAACAGGCCACTCTCACAGTAGACTAGATTGTCGATGACAGAGAGATTGAGGCTCAAATCTCGGTAGGGTGGTTTTCCATACTCCCTCCATGCAAACATGAGTATTCTTCCTCTAAATTCAACCTTCCTAATCACTAACACATTAGTGCACAATTGGTATATAGGTGTACAATCCGAACATTAATGAGCCACTCAAGTCTAATCTACAGATAAGCAAACTACAGTAAGATAGAAATCTGAAGACCCTTATCTGACAGTTTAATTGTTTCCATAATTATAGTTATCATAATTATGTAGCCTTCTCTAGAGCAAAACTGTCTGTTGCCGCACTTGCAATATTGATACCAGAACAACACTTTAAGGAAAACCTATTTTTCCATTTTGAGATATTTAGTTTTTTTTAACACCAAGTTTTACTACCCATTCAAGGTATATGCCAATGTACCAATTACACTCATGTGTTAGAGATTAGTGAGGTTGAATTTAGATTAAGTGTACCCGCATTTGCATGGAGGGAGAGTGGAAAACCACCCTCAGTACACCCGAACAGGATCGAACCTCGATCTCCCTGTCATCAGCCATCTAGTCTATTGCGAGAGTAGCGCCTTAGACCATGTGGCCACCGAAGCGGGTGAGGTATTTTCTAGTTATATTTGGAAGAAAGTACAAGAAAGAGGTAATGGCTACCTCTTGCCCTTAATGGTATTCATTCCTTTTACAGGTTCATATCTAAGCATGCTTTGGTTTCCTCTTTTAGGAAGTTGCGTTGCGCGTTTCACACACCCTCCTGATGAGTTCCGTTGGAATGAAACATAGGTGGGGGGAATTGGATGGTGACAAACGATTTTCTCAAGAGGCAGCCATTACCTCTCTGTCCAGTGGCAGCATTGAAAAGTGTGAGCTGTAAAATACAATTTGTGTTCTTTCCCTTTTATGTGTTTATATCCAACTTCTTCCAAATATAACAAAATAACAGTAGCCTAAATTCAGTTAAGAGTTTGAATAATTATTTCTATCAAATATAGCGTGACTTAATTAAAACAGGCCTTAGTAAGTTTCGGAAATGCCACTGGTTTCTTTAATGGAATGGATGCTATTTTTATTATCTTGAATTTTAATGCTAATTTTTTGATTGGGAATTTTATCAAGTTACACAATCTGTTAAAAAGTGTGAACAAGGGCTAATTTCAAACAGTTACTAGACTCAGAGGTCATTTAAATAAATTTTAGATATTTTTAAGAGTTGCCTAAAGACTATCAGAGCAACCCATTTTGTGTAAAAGTATGTGAAGGGTGGGGGGTTAAAATCAGCAAAAACAAGAGGGGCTTGTGGACCTTTTAGGAATATGAATTCGCCTATAAGCCATTTGAAGTGGTCCTTCCCTATATAATGGCACCAAAATTTTTTTTAAAAGTATTGTGGTGGGGTATGGCGCAAAAAAAAAAAGTTAAGAACTATTGATCTAAGGTTTCAATCTCGCAATAGACTGGAGTGTTGATGACAAGGAGAGAAGAGTTTGAATCTCGGTTGAGTATATTGGTGATGGTTTTCCACCTCCCCCTCCACACAAATTTTGGTAAACTTCCTCTAAATTGAACCCTCCTCGCGCCTAGCATATTAGTGTATACACATAATACAGAAATTAATATTAAGATGCAGCGTTAAAAGAATATCATTTTAATGTATTTATGTTATGGTGGGTGTCAAATCACGTAATTTTATGACCTATTTATCTCGATGCTTAGAGGTATCTTTGCTGGTCGCTCTTCTCAAGTGAGAAAGGCTTTACATTTATCTTTGATTGGGCCACTAGTGAGATTATTATTAAATTTAATCCTTTCAACTGGTATATTTATTAAAGTAAGCTCTAGAATAAATTAAAATAACCAATGTTAAATAAAAAATTGAAAACTTATGTAATATGGTTATAAAATTTTTTTTTACATAGGAACAAACTTTTAGAAAATAAAAACTTTCTTTTAAAGTTTTTTTTACATCCATTATTATTTCCAGCCTATTGTTTGGGTCAGTTTTTTTATTCAAGCCATATATTTTCCACTACTGGCTTGCTAGGCCTGTCGTAGCTTCATATGCCTTATAATATAACTTAAGACTAGGACAGACACAACATCCAGTCCCTCGGCCTTTAATTCATCACTGTGAGCGGGTAAACCTACATTTCACCAATGATAAATTTTTCGGCCATGCCAGAAATCGAACCCGAGGACTATTAGTTCAGTAAGCTGACACGCTACCGACTGAGCTAAGGTGTCAAATTTTTTTACAGGCAACGGTAATGATGTTTTAGTATAAGCCTATAGCTATTGTTATTTTTATTTAGGTATATCATCTATTAAAAGTGAAATCTGCAAATCACCAGACTTAATGTGTTAATATATGATGGTATATATTATTTTTCTGTCAGCTAAGTTTATTTCTTAGTGAATTGGTCTGATATATTTACAGATATTAAATAGGCTTGGTATATATGGACAAATTATTGTTATTAAATAGGCTTAAATAAATTGTCATATAGCTACTCTTAGTTAAAATAGCAAATTTTATATAAGAAAAATAAATTAGTGAAGAATTACATATTATAATATTTAAAATGTGTGGGTTACATTTAAAATATACCCGCATGAGGTATATATAGATTATACATATTAGCATGGCCTTCAAATAATTATTAACCAAATCCAACGGCTGATTCATAAAACCTAGAGCTAGAGCTTTACAAATGAAATTTTACAAACTATTTTCAAATAAAATATTTATTTATGAAGTGTCAAAAATAGCTTTCCAATTATTTTGAGAGCCTATTTACAATTGAAAAATCACAGGATGAAACGCAAGTATCGAATACATTAATTAATATATCTACATCTGGCGCGCTAATTTTTTTAGCAAGGGATATAATACATTATTACTAAATATAAGAGACAAATTACAAATAATGAACTATCAATCAACATAAAAAATCTTAACACTTACAAATAAGAGCTTCAATAGTACTTGCTCTATCCTCCATGTTGATTCCAACTACTAAAACTAAAATTACCTTAAACTACAAAATTATTTATGTTGTAACTATTTAGAGCAAGCCTAAAACTATTTATAACAAAACAATGAATAAATACTTAAGTATCAAATATGGGTTTGAGAATAATATACACACACCAAATCAAATAATCAGGTTTTTCTAAAAATATATTTACGAATTTCACATTTAGTAACTTTTTGTAGAAAGCTAGTAATCTTGGCTTTCTGATAGCTGGTAGCTCTGGTTTTTATTTATGTGAATCTGTCAACAAAATAAAAACATTGACCTGTCGTCTGCTGCAGTAGAATAGCTCACCACTTTCTTTTTTTTTTCACTAAAGATAGTTGCACAAGAATGGCTACGACAAGGTTTAGAATGGTTTTCAGAAACTTTTTAACACCTTCTATGAAACCCATGAAGTATGAACATTTCAGGGCAGCAACCACAACATCTACAGGAGCAGTTCTTCCAGAACCCCGTAAAACACCTTTTGGTTTTATTGGGCTCTTTTTTGCCGTCATTCCAGGCTTGATGATTGGCGCTTTTATAAGTCAACGAATAGCAAACTTTTTGGAGGAAAATGATCTCTTCGTCCCTTCAGATGATGACGACGATGATGATTAATCGTAAGTACTATCAGCTACACACAATTTTAAGATACGCTCACTGGTAGGCCATTTGTTCCTCGAGAATAATCTGATAGGCTATTGAGACCTATTTATAGTAAAGTGACCTTTTTTCTTGTTTTTTTTTTTTTTGTGGGCAATCACTTTGAGATCATCAATGGAAGCCAGAGGAGACAGTTAACATTTAAGTGGTAAATCATAATGACAAATTGGCCTTCATTCATCAGTGAATAGCCTTCTCTTCCACTCACAGCCTATAGCCATGCTTTTATTATTGGTGTTGTTGAGGAACATGAACGTAAATACCCATGCTGCATACTGAATTATTGCCTTTTTTTTTTAGCAACTGCTTTAGTAAAATATTTTTATCTAATCCATATATTTCAAGTTTTATTAATCTATTTTGCAAAACATGGTCAAAAATCAGTCTACGACATAGCTCTAATTTTGGGGACAGATTTTTTAATACGATTATGCTGGGCTCGCTATCAACTTAAAGTGCACATAACTTAAAAGTGATCCTCATGTTTTTAAACTAAAGACATCACGATTAAGTTAACCTAACAGTCACTCAACTTAGAGCGGTCTCTAAAGGAAGAACTTTCACATTATGTGAATGTTAAGTGAATCTTGATCACACACTAATTTCTTTACACTATCGGACATGGCATAAATATTACCTTAAACGAACGTTAAGTTTATTTTTTTAGTGTAGTACTACTACCCTTTTGGGTTGTACGCTTATGTACTAATTACGCAAAGGTTTTAGAAATTAGAAAGGTTATATTTATAGGAAGTGTACCCCAAATTAGTATGAAGGTAGAGTGGAAAACCATTTTGGGAAAACTACCCTCATTACACCTTACCGAGATTTGAACCTTGATCTCCCCGTCATTGATAGTCTAGTCTACCGTAAAAGTAGTGTGTTAGACCACACGGCAACTGAGGCGGATCCTGGCATTAGTTATGTAAGATCAGAAGGACCTAATTACTTTTGTAAAGTACTAAGAAGTTTAGAGGAGATAATAGACTCTCGCAACGGTGGGCAGACAGGTTAAACATCAAACTAATATGGTTTACTGATGTCTTGTGAGGTCAGGATTCAAATCCTGGTAAGAAATGCCGAGATAGTTTTTGTTTAATATGTTCACCCCCTCTCTACACACACAAATGTAGGTACATTTGATCCTCCTTATTAGTGTAAATATGCTAATAGCTGGGAAGTAAGATGCAAAACCCTTATCATGCCATTTTTTAATATTTTTTTTAGCACCTAGCCTTATTCGTTCGGCTTATACCCTTATGTACTAATTATGCTAATCGTTTAAGGGATTAGTAAGGTTATATTTAGAGAAATTGTACCCGCATTTACATGGAGGGAGCGTGGGAAACCAATTAGGAAAAACCACCCTCATTAGACCCGCCAGAGTTTCAAACCTAGATCTCTCCGTCAGAGTCAGGTCTACTCTAACACAAGAGTGGCATGATAGACCATGCAGCTACCGAAGCGGATAATTCCCTTCTTAACACCGGCGTAGCTTGTGGAAGTTTGTCGACACCAATTAGCGACTAGATATTGACCACAAACTTCCTGCCAAAGGAAAAAGGAAACGCACATCCTATCTTGATTAGATTGAACTAAGGGATGGTCAAAATCACCCCGTTCGATGGCTGCATGGTCTAAGGCTTCACTCTCACAATGGACTGGACTAACGGTGACAGGGGGAATCGACATTTTAATCTCATTTGGATGTACTGAGGGTCATTTTCCTTAAACAGTTTTCTATTCTCTCTTCACACAAATGTTGGTACATTTATCGTTATTCATCTTTAAACACATTAGAGTAATTATTACATATGGGTATGACTCATATTCTGAGCAGTAAGACGCGAGGTTAAAAATATATATTGGTTAATTACCTGGCATATGAAACAAACCAAAATAGTGTAGTTATAGAGTATTGGCACTCGAATCCAAAGGTTTTGGGTTTGAGTCCCGAGTTATTTTCCAACTAAATGATATTTTATTCTAACGTCGTGGTTAGTGGAGTAATTTATAACATTAATATTCAGGATGGGTTAAATAGTCGAGCTAATACGGTGGTTAAATACGGTTATAGGCGCATCTAAATTTATTCTTTAAATTGAAAAATGACACCTGGATACGAGAAATAAATTCAGGCCTTTTGACTTAGTACGCCGGTGCTAGATTCCCATGTCCAGGTGTAATTTTTCGATTCAATAAATATTATATTTAGATGCACTTATAACTGTTCTTAACTATGTTAGCTCGGCTATTTAATCTGTTATAATATGGGGATTCCAACAGTTGTAATTGTACTTTCGGCAGCAAAGAGCCCGCTTAGTTCGAAGGTGGATGTGTTATCTGATAGCTCGCGATCTAAATTGATCACACATTTGTAGCTGACGATTTCCGCTCATCTATCACATACTATTAGTATTATTATTAGCACCGCGTCTTAGTACCCGTTCGGGTTATACACACTTACGCTACTGTGTAAATGGTAGGGTGATTGTGAGATGAAATGGAGGACCTACAGTTTAACGTGGAATCCGAACCATGGTGGAGGCCTGGCAATCTATCACATAGTCTTGGCTTAAAATATTAGTGAAGAATGACTCTGGGTATGGGACAACCCTAGGATAGCTCAGTAATAAAATAATTGGCGCTCATACTAAACCAAAGGTCCTGCCTGGGTTCAATACCTGTGTACAGGTGTCATTTTTTCAATATAAAGATTATTAAAATGTCAGTTATTGATATATTATCCCAAATATTTGTGAAGTCAGGAAAATGAGATAAAAATAGCAAAGCTTTTTTTTCTTTGAATTAGTAATATAGCAATTACATTAAACATAACCAAACAGAAAGAGGACAAATATAAAGAAAGTCTTCAGATAATTGCCTTGTAAACCCGTATCAGGTCCAACCAATTGCGGATTTAAATAAAATATAGTCAAATACAAAGGTGACCTTAAATTAAAGATAAACTTAAGTTAAAAGACACTTGGCCATGATAAATATTAATACACTAAATATATATTTAAAAAAAATTTAAAACAAAATTTGATTATGTAAAACCTTCAAAGTTTAACAATATCTTCATTGGTCACAATCTATTTTTTTATTATTTTTTTCTAGCGCGGTATTTTACTACCTGCTGAGGTTATACATATACACCCACGTTTTCATGGAGGGAGAGTGGAAAACAATTTAGGAAAAAAACACCCTCAGCACATCAAAAAAAGATTTGAACACCAATCTCCCCCGTCATCATCAATCTATAGTGGCGCCTTAGACCATGCGACCACAGAAGCTGGTTTATAAGGAAGTTAAGTTGTTATAACAGATTTGAGACCGTCACAAAGATCCAATCTCGATTATTATTATTTTTTATCTTTATTTTCAGTCTTGGATGCTACCACGTAGAAGTGTGGTTAGAAGCTGTGATTCGACATCTTTACCAGTGTCCAAACCCTTGAAGATTTATTACCTCATTATGTGATCATTTTCAAGACATGTGTTCCGATTCTCTTCCTCTGACGTACCTTAATTTACCATATTATATACTAGGGCACCGTTTGTTCGATTGTGTGGTGCCATTTCATTTGTATAAGAATGTTTTGCTGGTCTTGCAGCCTGTGTATTTTTTAGTCGATTTGATTTTTGCAACATATTTTTGTTGTGAATATATTATATATATCCTTGTATTTGAGTGAAATAATAAATATGTAAATATTTTTTGTTTTCTTTCCCTCTAATTCTTCCGACTCCCTTTGGTAATTATGGGGAATGTCTTATCACAGTGGCTTACAACCTGGGGAGGGGTCGTAACCCTTTTCGGGGTAGCGGCGTGTTTCTGATGGGGTCACCACACTTGTTGAGGTTATAGTTTTATATTTACTTTTTAAAGTGACTATAATGATTATAGGAAACCCGCCTTGGTGGCGTAGTTGGCTAACGCGCTTGTCGTGTTGAGCTCGACTGCTGAGGACGGGGAGATCGAGGTTTGAATCTCGGTTGGGTGAACTGGGGGTGGTTTTTCCTAAATGGTTTTCCACTCTCCCTCCACGCAAATGCGGGTTCACTTCCTCTAATTCAAACTCCCCAATTCCTAATCCATTAGAGTAATTAGTACTTAAAGCGTATAACCCGAACGGGTAGTAAGACGGGGTGCTAAATATTAATGATTACAGGAAGGTGCAAAATTCAAATAGAAATGTAAGCGTTTAGAATGAAAAAGAAAAAAAAAACCTTTAAGGTGTGGCTGAAGGGAGCGAAAGTGTTTTTTTACAGTTTTTATAGACTTGAAATGTATTGGCCAAAATAAACAAATAGCAACATAGGTAAGTTTCCTGCACATGTTATCAACAGGTTGTTGAATACCTGTCGAGGGTGTCCTGTAATTTAATGACAACTTTTTCTCTTCATTTAAAAAGTTTCTAGTCTAATGCCGGTTTGCTTATGACATATTCAACAACTGTTGATATCCCCGTGAAGAAAATTAAACTTGTGTGTTTCTACTCGACAGATATTTGATTTATTTTGGCAAAAAAAAAAAAGTTTCGCTATAAAACTGTAGAAACACTTGTCTTTCCTTGCATTTCCACCTTGAGGAATTCGGAAAAAATTGAAATTTTAGTGGTTGGTCAAAAAAGAAACTCAAAACACCAGTATATCTATAAAAATGTATATTTTTTTGTTATACACATATTAACTGTTATCTGTGTTATTATATTTAGTGCTGTACATAAATAAATAGTTAATTTGCAAGCCGACACTATAACGTCTCAATGATCAAAAACCAATAAAATCAAAAGTAGTTATTAAATTATAGTTTCTGCATTTGGTACTACTTTGTGCATACCCTCACTCGGATTTTTTTTTTAATTAAAGTTTAAAATAAAACAGTAAATAAGTTTTTTTTAATATCAACATTTAAAGTAGGATTGTGTAATATGTCAGCATTGACTAACATTAACAATAATGTGCCTTTAATTAAAAAAAAAATATTAACAGTTAAAATACAAGTTCATTTACAATATTTTATTATCTGCGTTGTATGTACAGTTCGTTTACCCTGAAAGATAGTCTTGTATTGTGTAGAGTATGCCGACACACTATCGTCACCGCGTCCCCTTGAACTCTGCCCACCGTGTGGGGCGCTAAAGGGCAGGTCATGCGGTCTTGCTCTCTGGCTTCCACATGGACGGGACCACAGTTCAACTCCAATCAACACATGATACGAAAGACATTGTTCTTGACTTAGAACACCTATGATTGTAACATCACAAATCTGTAGACTTTAAAAGGCTTTCAGCGCTAACCAAGTAATAAATGTTAAATTATATATTATCGGACATTGTTATTTATTTGGACCACCTTTTGACTGTAACATAAGAGAAACCTGTAGACTACAAGAGACTAAGTGGCTAAAGATGTTTCATGAACATCACCAAACCATAAGAGGGTTTCAATTGACTGATTACACTATTTCCCTATTATCAGGGTTGCCACCTTTTTTTTTATTACTATCTAATTCCCTGTATTTTCCAGAAGGAACTATTGTTTTTTCCAGACAGCTTAGATTGAAAAAAAAAAATAGTAATAAAACTTAATTTTTCATCAAATCGACAAAGTGTGAAGTCGTGTAACTTATGTTTAAAACCTGGACGATTTAATATTAATGGGGAATCACCATCTTCTGTCACTGCATAACCCTTGTTTGAGGGGTAGCAAGACATGTTTGAATCAGTGTGCTTAAGGCTAAGTTCAATTTTTCATCCATTCAAATACCTATTTTAAGCTTGTAGTTAAACGTCCCAAAATTAACAAACATTCCGATACTTCTACCAGATTTTTCAGAATTCCGTGTTTTCTCGGTTTTCCAAAAGTGTGGCAGCCCTGATTATATAAGCTACACTATAGTTTAACCAAATAAGGTAAACCAGGGTAGGCAGAATATACATTGCAATTATTGTTTGCAACAAAATGGTTAATATTGTGCGCAAAGTATTATTAGATACTGGAATATCTGTATGGATTTTGTTGTTATTGCAAACACGCATTATTTAATCCAAAAGTTTGTTAGTGTCAAAATATGCCTTAAAAATTCATCAACACAACAAAGAGGTTACTAGTTACAAGATAAAGGTAGATCAACCTTAGTATTGCCAACTTAGAAATACCACAGCTAAGCAAATACAAACATGTCAATATCAAGTAAAATAATTCACACTAGGTAGCTGTTAAACAGGGGGTAAATATAAACAATATATTTTTATTCAACATAACATACAAAATTATTATAGAAAAATCTTATAATTTCAGATTTGCTTTGAATGAAAAATTAAAAAAACACGAGTTTTAAACATCCCTAGATTTATAGCAAACATTTATTCATGTTCCCATTGTTTAATTCACTAGCTTTAAACAATATTTTGTTGTGCAAAAACATATAGAAAAAATACACACAAAAGAAACCCCTTTCCAAAAACATACAGTGTGACTGTTTTGCAAAAGTAAGTGTAGTGAATTTTAGGTTGTTTTTTTGTCCTAACAATTAAATAAACCAACTCAAGGCAACAGGTTTGAGGGTAAGAGCGACCAGACACAGTGATTGGTTTATAGCGGGACGCAAGGTGGGCCACAGAATGTACCATAAGGAAAAAAAATATATATTTGCAAGAGCTAACCATTACAAGATTGACAGGCTTATTTCGGGATCAAGACAGACTCAAAGTTCACTTAATGTAAGGAAACTAATGTGTAAACGTAATGTAACTTTTATTTTTATATATTCGAGGACTGATTATATCAGCACATGAGAATTTCTATGAGCGAGTGCAAAGAGGCCTACCAATTTTGCTGGGAAAGTTATCTTTTCATACTTCCCAGGGTTCTTTTAATAGCCACAATCAACATGGGACCGACGGCTCTACTTCCCCTCTGGAGGGAGTTGCGCTACAAATTTTTATCGCTCAAGAAAAATCTGTCGACCCCTGCCGAGATTAAAAAAAATTGGGTTCCGAGGCGAGCAATTTACCCCTAAGTCGACAAAAACATAACCACCCAAGAAAAACACAGATTGAACCGTTTGAAAACAAATTGTTCACTAAAATGAAACCCAAGCAATTAGGCTGTAAGTACTTAAAAACTTGAATGGATGTACAAAATAGAGTATAACAAAAGGCTACAAAGTTTTAGAGTTTGCGAGACGCACACAACTATACTGAAGAAGTCGTCTGCATCCCATACACAAACAAATGAAGTACTAAACAGTTGTTTTGATGTTGCTCACTACACGATTGGTTGGTTAGAGCATATGGTAGCGTTCACTTAACGTTCACATGTGAAAGTCCTCCACTTGACAACTCTTAAGTTAAGTGAACGTTAGGTTAACTACATTGTGATGGCTTCCATTTAAAAACATGAGGTTGACCTTTTAAGTTGTGTTTAATTTCATTTTAATTTCCATTTATTTCAGATAATTAACACCCACTTTCTAATCTGACTGCTTACTTCAACACATGACCTATAAACTAACTTAAATCTCGAAGAGAAAATGACCAGCCCCCGGCCATTTACTCATCACTGTAAAAGGTAAAAAAAAAAACACATTTCAACAACGATAAATTTTTCAGCTATGCCAGGAATCGAATTTGAGACCCTTAGCTCAGTAGAGAGACATTACCAATCTAGCTAAGGTGTCGGTACAGTACATTAAATGAACATTAAGATGGTTGTGATACCAACATAAGTCTGTTTAGTCAACAACTTTGTACCATAAATGGTTAGCGATTTTAACTAGCCTGTTTAGTTGCCTTGAGTGAATTAACTTTAAGAATTAATTTACCAGCAAATGATTCATATATTTCTATTGGAAACAGTTATATTTGGCGGATACATTTTTTTTTTCCAGTTTGGCATCCTCTTTTAATACGAGGTTATGATTTGCAAAGATTTCTTCGAAACATCTCTAATAAAACAATTCACTCTGCAAGTGTGAATATATTTATGACTCTATTGAACAGTAACAAAAATGTGATTTTTTTTAAACTTTATTTGTGTAGAAATAAATATTATTTGCACACCTTAAGTGCAGAAAACATAAGATATATGAGCTGGTTCCTACCTATTCTCTATTTCTAAACAATAAACTAAGCTCAAGAAAGTGTATCTCTCTGTTAATGATAGTAATTGGATTTATATTCATAAAATCTGAACTTTATATGAACATATATTAGTTTTAGCAAAGTAATTAAATAAAACTATATACAGAAGTGGTCAATATAATAAATAATATAAAAACTAACAAAACACTGGTTAAAATTTTTTTGTAAATAAAGACAATTTAAGAGGGCTACACAATCACTCGTTAAAGAAAAACATTGACTACCATCTATCAATGAATCACTGAGCTTTTAGCCAATCTTTTTTTTTACGTCTATCACCGTTTCCAGCCTTTGGTCTAGGTCAGTCTCTTTATCCAAATCATATATTTCCCACTACCGGTTTGCTAGTACCGGTTTGCTAGGCCTTTCGTAGCTTTATATGCCTTATAATCTAAAGCTTGATTTACATGTTAGCCGAAAATAGAAAGCAGAATCAGTCTCGGTGGCACAGCACTATACACACTTTAGGTTGACCCATGATGCATTGATACACTAACTTAAGACAGCTGACTATCAACATATTTTATTTTCTAGTAGAAAAGACATATATCTTAGATCATTGTCCCAATGGATGTTTACAAATTATAACTCTGTGTCGTGGTACAATCCAATACATCGATACAAGCTTTACATTAACGGGTTATTTCAAAGTCTCCTCACAACGGACAACGAAACTGTCTGCTCGCTTCTAGCTCTACAGCGCATGCGCACGGATTTGAGATGGTTTGTTCTGAGATTTGATTGGTTCTCCTGCGCCTAACATCTCGAGCATATCGGACAAAGTAAAGAGTAGTTGAACTTAAGCATAACAGCTCGCGCCGATTAAGCGGAAATATTGTGATTGGCTCAGAGCTCGTCACGTTACTACGTTTCTGTTCTGCGCTTGTTTTTCGACTAACGTGTGAATCCACAGTAACTTAAGACTAGGACAGAAACAACAACATATAGGTATTTATTTTAGGATTGTCTTGAAACTATTCTGGCGGTTTCTTGTGGATGCCCCAACCGTGGAAACATTTGGTGAATCTCTTCGATTCTTTGTTTTTGAGAGTCAGGAACAGTTTGCGAGGTCTCTCTGCCTGTTTTACTCGGAGATGTTGAATGTATACCTAAAGTGAACATAGTCAAACATAGTTCATGAATCACTTGCTTAGGAAGAAATCTGGCCCCCAAAAAAGGGATGAGACTATCGAGGAGTGGAGGAGGTCACATAATGATGAGTTACATACAGTGTACTCATTACAAGACATTGGTGTCTCAAGTCTTGTAGGTTATAATGAGGATGTGGAGAGCAAATGGGAGAATCTAGAACCGTGTCCAGACTACTGACTGGTAGCCCTATGGGAAGATCTATATTATTATTATTATTATTAGCACTGCGTATTACTACCCGTTCGGGCTATACGCACTTACGCTAATGTGAAATGGTAGGGTGATTGTGAAATGAAATGGAGGACCTACAGTTTAACGTGGAATCCGAACCACGGTGGAGGCCTGGCATTCCTCACATTCACAAGAAGTCTTGTCAGAGGTGAAGGAAGGGTTTGGTAATAAGATAAATCTTTGCCGGGACCGAGGATTGAACCCCGGCCGCCAGCATAGAAGTTTGACACCTTACCCCTAGACCGCCAGGTCACCAAGATCTATATTCAGATGTGTTTAAGGAACTATTTAGGAAATTATATATATATTTTTTAATACTCTTAAATCTAGTTTGAAAAACTATTCAACAAAATAAAGCTTGACTTGACATGCAAATCTTTTTCACTATAACAAATAAATAAATATGAATAGGCTTGGAAAGAGTTACTTATTTCAATTTACCTGTGCAGATTTGTAGGCGAGTTTAATCTCAACTTCACTACAGCGAGCTCCCAACCACAAAAATACTTGCTCACCGTTGTCAAGAATCATGATGTCATCATCCGCCAGATCATCCTGAGAGTGGAACCAAAAGGGATGTCGAGCAACATTATTTAAATTTTTTAACAATGAACAGAAAATAGCTCATGAACCACAGCCGTCTAAATCAGGCCTGTCAAAATCGTCTGTTATTCAAGGGCCACATTGAAAAATTTGAGTAACGGAGGAACATTAGTTAATAATAAATGGTATAGTGTACCGTACAAACTTTCTTGTTTATCCGTTACAGCCCCGTAATGGCTGAACTCACATTCGTCTGCCACATTTAGCCATGTCTTAAATGGACTACCACTTCCTTTTTATCCATACACTCTACCTTCTTATATTTGTTTCGTCACTCGATCCACAATCATCCTCTCAACATACCCAAACAAACGTAAGATGCTTCTTTCACATTGACCAATTGTATTCCCTTTCAAAACGCATTAATCTATATTTATATTTTCCGTTTACTCTAATTTTATTAAAAATTTTCCAAGATTTGACATTTTTAAGTCAAATATATTCAAATTCAGTGAAAGAGTGGATTCAGCCCGGCCCTAATTTTGAAGTGGGGACACCGTTTTGTGTTACCTGACAAAAATCTGAGCATTTCTCCGATACTGTGAAGTAACCCTTCTCATTGGAGCATCGGAACAGCCTCGTGTAGTCCATGAAATCCGAGTCGGTGTCGTACGACTTTCGGCCACCCAGGGCCACCCAGAAGAAATTGTCAGGCTCTTCACCTTCATTTAGAGTTTGGAAGCCAATCCACGGCTGCAAGAGAACAATTAGTCAACCTCATTAGATTCTATCTTGAACTAGCTCTATCCAGTCCACCTTATTAGACCCTATATCTTGAACTAGCTCTATCCAGTCCACCTCATTACACCTTACCCCTACATTGAGCTAGTTCTATCCAGTCCAGCTAATCACACTATTTCAGCCCCATTCTAATGTTATCCTATCTGCACCTAGGTCTTTACAATGGTCTTTTCCCCATCGTGTTTGCCAGCAACTACCCTGAACGCGGTTCTAGATTATCCCATTTGCGCTGTGTGTCCTGATCACTGTAACACGCAAGATATTCACAATGTGTTTCTAGTAGTTTTTTTCTTCAAATTCAAAATGTTTGTGTTATTTGTACTCCCTTCTTCTTTGTGTTTGATAAAGGCAACAATGCCGAAATATTATTCTATTTGTGTTAAAATGTGTGTGTGACTACTTCTACTATAGAAGACAGAAGAAAGGAAGAAGATGTCACCTTCGTGCATTGGAATCTTCCCACATTTTTCCTCTTTTCCTAGGTGGGCTTTCTTCATCAAATTTATACTTAGTAGTTTATTTTTCCTTTTTCTTTAGTTTTATCGATTTACTTTATCATAAAATTATCTAGCCATTGGGCCACCTCATTTTTAAACATGCACGATTTTAAGGTATTTAAACTTTGCTACCCTCCATTTTCCTAGTTTCCACTTTGATAAAGTTATTACTCGTTAACATTGTTCCTAAATAATGTTGGTAAGGGTGTATGAAGCTTCAAAACTTTGACTTAGCTTCGAAGCAAACATCAGCTTCGAAGCTTCGACAATAAAAATATCGACAGCTAAAATACTCCATTTATTTTCACTCAAAGCTATTTTGAGTTGTTTTAGACATTACAAATCAATATTATATGGAAAAAATCTGAAGTAAATGATTTGAATGTTATGATAGAAACTTTATTTGTCAAAGTAACACGAAATATTAAAAACAATTGTGCAATAAAACATTTTCCAAATAATTTTAGTGCTTAACATAATATAAATAACATCAATATAATATGTTAACAAACATAAAACAACTAACAGAAAATATTCTAACTTGTATTCGGCTTTGAAAATATGTCATATATTCGATTTGATTTACAGTATCCCCATGGCTTCTTTGGTGCTGACTCACAGCTTTAAAAAGTCACCAGACCAAATTACGTATCCCTACTGCGAACCAGATAATCTGCTAAAACATGTGCTCAGCAGCTGTCCCTTCTGACATTCAAAATATAGGTATTTACCTAAATGTTGACTGTCAGAAGTCAGCTGTGAGCTCTCAGTCAGCACCAAAGAAGCCATAGGGCTACTGTATATACCTAAATGTTGACTGTCAGAAGTCAGTTGTGAGCTGTCAGTCAGCACCAAAGAAGCCATAGGGCTACTGTATATACCTAAATGTTGACTGTCAGAAGTCAGCTGTGAGCTGTCAGTCAGCACCAAAGAAGACATGGGGCTACTGTATATACCTAAATGTTGACTGTCAGAAGTCAGCTGTGAGCTGTCAGTCAGCACCAAAGAAGCCACGGGGCTTTGAATTGAAAAAGTGGACCTTGCACAGTCCTGGATATTGGCTAACTCATTAAACTCTTTACCACCCGCCTCGGTGGTGTAGTTGGCTAACACACTTGTCGTGTTGAGCTTGACTGCTGAGGACGAGGAGATTGAGGTTTGAATCTCTGTCGGGTGAACTGGGGGTGGTTTTTCCCAAATGGTTTTCCACTCTCCCTCCACGCAAATGCGGTTTCACTTCCTCTAATTTAACCTTCCCAATTCCTAATCCATTAGCGTATTTAGTACTTAAAGCGTATAGCCCGAACGGGTAGTAAGACGTGGTGCTAAATATAAATTTACTACTAGCAAAATATTTAGATTCCTTAATTTAAAAAAAAATCGGATTGACTTATATTTTCCTCACATCAAAAAATCCCTTAACTTGTTTTCTATGTTGTCCCTGTTTTACTTAACTGTTGCCATCACCATTTTTGACTTTTTTAAGCGGAAACCTTAACCTTACGAGTATATACAATAAATATAAGGTTTTGTGTATACTCAGTAGGTATAACTCACGTTGTTGAACATTTCTTCAGCAATATCTTCAGCAAGCTTGGCTTCTTCGGGTTTGGCTTTCGAGCCGATCCAAACATAGACCATACCCGAGGATTCTTCTTGATCAAAGGTCACCTTCAGAATGTAACTGAAATAAAACATATTATTGACACAGTAACTTATTTTACAGCATTTTCATTATTATTCGTTTTTTGACTATTTTTTTAAATATTGTTTTACATACTCTGATGTGACTCATTAAAAGTAGTTTTATTTTAAAATTAATTTTTCTCATTTTTAAACTGACTGGATATTTAGACAATTCAAAAAAATGTATCTGTCAAAACAAAAATCTTCATTAGCTAACTTAATTTTCCCACTTCATGTACTCTAGTATTGTAATTATATTTTTAAAATGTGTTTATGTTATTTTTAACTGTGTCTTAATAAGGAAAACCTCTTTTCACTTTATGTGGTGATTGTATAATATTTGGAAAAAAGTAAAATAAAGATGGATAGAAACAAACCCAATATGATTTTTACAACAAAAACGTGAACACAGTTCACACTTTATATTGTTGCATGTATCTGATATTCTAGTTCCAAATGACTAGATTATGATAAAATATTTCACAATATTGTATCTGCTAAAGAATATTTTCATTTTCTAAATTAATTTTCTAACCCTATATATTCTGCTATCAGTAACATTTGTGCTTTATAATCTATGCCATATCCTTTACCTGTGTCTAATATTCTAATTACAGGCACGGTAGGGTCCAAATTTCACATCGAGGGGGGAATGGATTATCAGGCACTAAGAGTTTCTATACAATATTGCTTGGAAAAATAATGAAAAAGGAAATGTTCAAAAATCAAAATCGAGAATTGAAAAATCGAAGTTGAACCTAAGAATCGGAATCGATTAAAATAGGTATTGTGACATCTTGAGTTATATATTTATAGGAAATGTACTCGCATTCTCGTGAAGGGGGAGTGAAAAACCAATTTGATAAAAACCACCCTCAGTACACCTGACAGAGATTCAAACCCTAATATCCCTGTCATCATCAGACGAGCCTAAGACGAGAATGACACTTTAGGCCGTTCATCCAATGAAGCGGTTTAGAAGGTTTTGAAGGTTTTTTAGGCACAAACACCGATGCGGGTAGTACAAACCAGCACGCCGAGTTGAGGAGCGCAGCGTCGGGCTTGATCTGAATTAGCCGGGTGCAGAGCGCGCCGCCATTGGAGCGCAGGTGGTAGAACTCGACAGGAGGAATGGTGCCGGCTGGGGGTTGCTCCTTGCGCTTGCCCTGATGGATCACAAACTTGCGCTTGAAGTGCGCCATGAACTTGAGGTTCTCCTGCTGCTGATGCGTGCGCACCACTTCAAGCTTCTCTCCGAACAGGGACTTGAACTTCTTCTGCAAGCTTTAATCAAGGAAATATATTCACATCATTCTACTTTATATCTTTGAAAGCTCTGACTTCAAATGGAGGTACATTACCTCTAAATTCAACCTTCCTCATTCTTAACACCTTGGATTTGTGTGTAAACAATGATTCAGATTCAAGATCCAACCTATTATTTTATATTTGAAGTAAATAAATTTTAATACTTGGAAACACCTATGTATGGAGAACACAAATCAATTTAAATTTAAAATAAATGAAAAGTGACGGCTCCACATGAGAATCAAACCATCTATGCGGAAGGTCTCTGGCTCAATCCCCATATCCATGTGTCATTTTACGACTAATTTAAATTAATTTACCTCCAATCCACTCCCGTTTCCAGCCATATATTTCCCACTACCGACTGGCTAGGACTGTCGTTGCTTCATATGCCTTATAATCTAAGTTAAAACTAGTACAGGCACAACGTCCAGTACCCGGCAGTTAATTTATCAATGTTGAAAGGGTAAACGCACATTTCACCGATGACAAATTCTTAGGCCATGCTGGGAATTGAACCTGGGACCCTTAGTTCAATTGAAACACGACTGAGCTAAGGTGTAATGTAATTTAAATTAATAAAATATCCTGTTATAAAATTATCATTTTGTTAATAATCGATATATTCCGCCCCGCCATTGGGCCACGTTGTGAGATTCCAGACTGACCTAAAGGTGAAAGTGAGCCAGCCCATGTTGCCCGCCTCTCTGCCTTGCCAGAAGTAAACCACGCACTGGAAGTCGTCCTCCATTTGCTCCTGTTCCTGCTCGCCGGCGGCGTCGTCCGGCACGTCCACCGGAACCCAGTACCGACACAGGAACACGTAACAGTCCTTACTGTAGAAGTGACCTGGACATACGACATCAGCGGCCAGTGAGATCTCTGCATGATCGATACGCCGCCTGATTCCGACGAGGCATTTGCACATGCAAATATATCGAGTTTTTTTAATCAGGGTTGCAACTCTTTTACTATCACCAAATTCCCTGTGTTTTACAAGTTTTTTAGAAGGTATTTCCATTTTATCCTGGCAGTATATATTGAAGAAAAAGAGTAATAAAATTTGGTGACCTGGCGGTCTAGGGGTAAGGTGTCGGACTTCTGTGCTGGCGGCCGGGGTTCAATCCTCGATCCCGACACAGATGTATCTGATTACCAAACCCTTCCTTCTACCTCTGACAGACATCTTGTGAATGTGAGGAATGCCAGGCCTCCACCGTGGTTCGGATACCACGTTAAACTGTAGGTCCTCCATTTCATCTCACAATCACCCTACCATTACACATTAGCGTAAGTGCGTATAACCCGAACAGGTAGTAAGACGCGGTGCTAATAATAATAATAATAATAATAATAATAATAAAATTTAATTTTACATCAAAGCAACTAGGGATTGGATTAAGTCATGTAACTTATGTTTAAAACAGGATGATTTAATATTGATGGGGAAATAGTCACTTCAAAACCCTCTTTTAAGGGGAAATAGTCCCTTCAAAGCCCTTGTTTAAGGGGGAATAAGACATGTTGTGAATCTGAGTGTTTAACTCTTCGATTATCTGTTTCGGTGGCGGCATGGTCTAACACACTACTCTCATGATAGACAAGGTTGCCATATATGGGGAGATCGGGGTTTGATTCTGGTCGGGTGCACTAAGGGTGGTTTTTCCTAACTGTTTTTCTACTCTCCCTCTATTCAAATGGGGGTGCACTTCTTATAAATCAAACCTTCATAATCCCAGACACATTTGTGTAATAAGTACATAGGCGTATAACCCGTCCGGATAGTAAAACGCGGTGCTATAAAAAACCTTTGTTCACTTTTTCCTCCATATAAAAACCGACTTTTTAAAGCTTTCAGTTAAATGTCCTAAATTAACAACATGATGTCTACTCAACTTGACCAATGAAATCCCCGACCTGTTCCCTGATTTCCCCTGATCATTTCCTGAAATTCCCGACTAAAAAGTAGGTCACATCCTTCTAACTCCCTCCTCATTTTTCTTAATAATAATGTTTAAAATTTAAATAAACATTTAAAAAAAAAATTGTATTAATCTTGTTTACTAGGAATTATAAAATATATTACACAGCTACAAACAAACAAACAAACAAACAAAAACTACAGTTTGAATAACATTATTATTTATAGATTTAATGGTTATTATATTTCATATTTTGAGTAAAACAATATTTTCCCGGATTTTTGTTGTAATTTACCAAATTCCCGACTTATTCCTGTTTCTTCCCGATCACTTCGAATTCCCGGTTAATTCTCGTTTTCCCTAATGGTAGACACCCTGAACAAGTATTCCAGTGTTTTTACTAGTTTTTGCAACATCCTTTGTGATTTTCTGACAAAAAAAAATGTCCTTATATTTATCTGTTTCTTTTTTTAACTATTTGTAATGAAACAATATCTCAAATGTGAATTAGACTAATTAAAACTCAACCATTTTGTGTACTTGAAACTTTCGAGTTGTGTATAACTTTATAGAGTCGTGTGTGAACAATTATTAGAACTTGACTCGAACCAAATTTTTTGAATCATTGTACATCCCTATTTTTCAGTATTTTTGCAAATATTAGAAAAGGCCTAAAGCACCATAAAGAATAATATAACGAAACCTGGGTCAGGGGATTGGGCGGTGACGATTAATTTTCTTTAAGAGGCATCCATTACCTCTTTGTCCATTGGCAGCAATGTAAAGTGTGAACTGTGTTCGTCCCCCTTTTATATGTTTCTATCCACCTTTCCTTTACCTTCTTCCAAATATAATACATAAAGAATAATAGTAAGGCTGGGACAGTCGAAGACAATCACTCTTGAATACTTAAAGATATTTGATATTCAAGCACTTCAGAAATTATCAGATTTTAGAGTTTAAAAAAAATATGGAAGTATTTTTTCAAAATTTTAAATTGTAAATTGTTTCACCCTTTCACTGCTAAATTAGGAAAATATCCTGTATACAAGTCTGTGCTGAATTATGAACATCTTTGAGCTGCAGTAGTTTTTTTGTTTAATTGTGACCCATTTTTACCACGTTATCCTAAACCTAAGGTATGTAACTTCTGAAAATATATTTATAAAAATAAATGAAAGAATAAATCGTTCATAAACTTCTAATTTGAACAAAACACCACAAAGAGAAAAAAAGGACCAAAAATATATTACATAGTAAAAAGTTGTGTGATCGGTGATTAATATCGATCCATTAGTTTGACGAGAAATGTGTACAAAAATGCAGAGCATACTTCATAATAGTTCCAAAGTAATGACAATAGATGGTGTTAGTAGTATATAAGGTTTGAGAGCCTTAAGTTTATAAAGTATTTAGCACTGGTGAATAATAATAAAAAATGTTAATAAACGTTAACAGACAGTGAAAGGGTTTTGAGTTTTAATAATGCTTATCGGTGATCAATCACAACATAATTATAGGAAAAACTTATCAACTAGACCCCAGACCATTAATATAAATAAAACTTAGCTGAATGTATTAAAATTATAATGAATAGTTACTTTTTAGACTTTATATTATTCTGTTGTATTCCTATTTGTTCTTAAGTTCATAATTTTTTTCTCAAAATTCAAAGGTAAAATGAATATACGGATTCCGATTTGTAAAATATTGGGTTCGACCCTGTCTAGACAATAGACTCACCCAACTCCTCATCGGGCAGTCTGACAAACTTCTTCCCCTCCAAAACAAAGGCCTCCATGGCCTCCAAGTCTTCATTCCATTCCTCACTAAGCTGCTGAGCCTCTGTCAAGGACATGGCAGGTTGACGTGGAGTAAACAGTGCCGCCAAATCAGCCTGCCAAATCAAAAATGGCCAGTGAGAGAGAGAGATAGGGTAGTAGTCGTCATTATTGTTAAGCCGATGGTAGGGTCTTTCTCAGACTCAGGCCTCTCCTTCCACCACCTAACCTGGTGGTGGACAGGGGAATCCTCGCCTCAGACCGGTTGCTCCAGCTTTTCATTGAGTTATTATTATTATTAGCACCGCGTCTTACAACCCGTTCGGGTTGTACGCACTTACGCTAATATGTGATGGAAGGGTGATTGTGATATGAAATGGAGGACCTACAGTTTAATGTGGGATCCGAACCACAGTGGAGGCCTGGCATTCCTCACATTCACAAGTTGTGCTTAATACACGCCTTCTCAGAGGTGAAGGAAGGGTTTGGCAATCAGATAAATCTGTGCCTGGACCGAGGATTGAACCCCGGACCTCCAGCACAGAAGTCCGAAACCTTACCCCTGGACCATCAGGTCACCTCAGCTTTTCATTGAAGTTTTTTGAATTTTCTATACTATAAAAAAATAATTTCATGGCCGACTTGTACCTTGGTTTCCTGCTGGCGTGCCCACTTTGTCAAGTCTGCGCCGGTCTTCTGGACAGACTCGGCGGTCCGAGTGAAGTCCACGGCGATCACTTCATCCCATCCCATAAACTTGGATTTGAAGATCTGAAAATAAAAGGAATTAAAATACACCCTCCTCTAATTTCTTTATTCTTACTAAAAAAAATCGCCTGTGTTTTATGGAAAATTATCTCGATCTCGTCTCAAAAAGTTATAAAAAAATGAATCTTGAAAATTCGAGAAATAAAAAAACCCAGCAAATAATGGTCCTACAAAATTAAAAAACTAAACCGGGAACTTTTTATTTCCAATAATACCGCAGTAACCCAAAAATATGCCACATTACCCCGTCTTCCCCCTCACCCGCCAAAACAACCTTAATTAAAAAAAAATTTGTTATAAATATTGTTTTTCAAAATAAAACTTTGGCAATATGAGCTGTTACACTATAAAACACTATTTTATTAATTGCATTTAAATTTAAAATGTGTACGAGTTATATCTAGCGTGTTTGAATAAACTCTCTCCATCTATACATATATATATGAAAATAAAAGTCAATCTAAATCAAGTGTCAGCTCAAATGACAAAAAGGAACTCTATAAACAATTTATTTACTTTAATAAACATAATTTAAATTTTTTTTACTTTCAAAGGAAATTTTCTCCTCTTGTTCTCGTGTCTCAATACTTTTTTATATTCTCGTCTCGAATTGAAAAAAAAAAAGGTTCTCGCACATTCCCACTTTAGAACGTGGGAATTAAAGCAAATACAATCATAATTTATGGAGGGAAAAAAATTATAGTAATGCAGGTAAGGTTGATTACTATATTTTTTAACCCTTTCATTGGCGCAGGCGTGAATCAACATTTCATTGTAATAAGTTATTGTATGTAATGCCATCTATCAACGAATCATTGAACTAATAGGCAGTTTGAATACTTCATATTGAAGCTTATAAATGGAGCTACCAGTTTAATGCTATAATATGACAATTAATTAAATAATAAACGATAAAATAAGTGAATAGTGAAAATATATATCGAATAAAAGTATATGAGTAGAAAAATGGATGCAGGGCCTAGAGATAGCTGTGCTACACATGCACCAAGGAATGGGTTGATATTTGGATTATGATTCAAGATTTAAATTATTTTAAAAGTGAATTTGAGCCATCTTCATTTTCAAGTCTGACCATATTACCTGATTCTCAGTTCCTTCTTGTACCCGAGTCACCATAGCGTACGGTGGTCGATCAATCATTGTGAAGAGTTCCTGGGATAGTTTCACAGCAGCTGCTCGCACAAGACGAGTCGACTTCTTACCAAACCTTAAATAGTGTGCGGGAAATAAAGTACCTTCTTCAATAAATCAGTATAAGAGAATTGTAGCATTTGTTAATTAATTAAAAAAAAATATAGAATTACACATTTTAGCACACTTCAATATTATAATGTAATATTACAAATAAATAATTAAATGTTAGGTAGTTGGGAGATAGTTGGATCAAATGAGATAGTAGAGGAAGCAAGACTGAGATGGTATTGACATGTAATGAGGATGTTGGAGTACATGAGATAGTAGAGGAAGCAAGACTAGACTGAGATGGTATGGTCATGTAATGAGGATGTTGGAGTACATGAGATAGTAGAGGATGCAAGACTGAGATGGTATGGTCATGTAGTGATGGAAAAGGAAAGAATTCCAAGGATAATGATGGGTTTGAAGTTTGGAGGGAAAATAATGCAAGGAAGACTAAGAAAGAGATGGTAGCCACTAATAAAAGTAGGTGTGTGATTGAGAAGATAAAAATAGAATAAAATAATGGACGAAGAGTGGTGGAAGGAAAGAGAAAGTTAGAAGCTTTCTAATTAATTGACCCAGCCACAGGCTGCGAAACGGTTTATGATAATTGTTTGGAGTTTAGATGGATACTATTTTAGCGGAAACCACCCTTTGTAGACTCGTCTGGGATTCAAACCCTGATCTTCCCATCATAACCAGACGAGTCTAGCCCGAGTGTGACATCTTAGACCATTTAACCACTGAAAACGGTATGTCTTAAGCATCAAGATAATCTTGGACTCGGGGTAAATTTGGCGATGGCTGTTTTTCCGACACTTTAACGGCTATTCGCTATGCGCCAGTGAAAAGAGCTTCAGGCTTATGTTTCTCACCACACAAAGACGTCCAGGTAACAATCGAGTATATAGACGCTCCTGTTGTTGAGCAGTGTGTTGGCGAGCTTGCCGTGGGGTACCTCCACCTGAGGCAGCTCCAAGTACCCCATGCCCAGCCGCACTTGGTAAAGACGAGGAGCGGCGGGGGCAAAGTCCGGGTCAACGTGCTCCTGTAAGAAGACGATCACAGTGTTCCCGTCAACAGCAACTCAACATATAAATAGCAAATGCAGGCGAGCACTCATAGAAAAGTGTCAAGTCTCGTCTGGTCTGGTTCACCGATGAAAGGGATATTTAAGTTAGAATCTCAGATGGGATAGATTCCCCCCCCCCCCCCACCC
>CABFVX010000496.1:39787-53077 GCA_902151425.1 Timema shepardi | reverse complement strand
CCCCTCACCCGACCCTCAGTCCTTGTATAAATGGTTAACTCTTCTTCCTCTACACAAATCCTACAACCTAAAATGAAACTTATGATACAAAACCAGTAGGATTGGCAACACTTGAGTTGAAAAGTGATGGGTGCACTTAGCTCATTAACAAGGAATCAAGAAATCATAGTTAGAACATTGATAAACTTTAGTGATAGTTTCTTCTTCTTTTATTTAATGTATTTAATGTGCACTTTCTGAACCGAATGTTTATATCAGAACACGAGAATTTCTATGAGCGAGAGCGAAAGAACTACCAATTTTGCCGGGAAGGAAGTTGTGCTACAGATGCTTACTGAGCAAGAAAAATCCGTCGACCTCGGCTGGTTTTGAACCCACGGACATCGGGTCTTAAGGCAAGCACTTTACCCCAAGACCACCGGGGTAAGACTTTTTATTCAAAGAAAGCGTGTTCGTTCCGATTATTAATTGATGCGATAAGATAAAAAAAAAAATGAGTGGTGGATTGTATACAAGATTAATTGTGTAACTTACTCGTCCAATTTGAGACTCCCCAACAGAGGAGGCCCATCTCGTGAGTTGGAGTAGGAAGGAAGAGAAAGCAAGGGGTTAATTCAGAGGAACCTCTCGAATTCTAGCAAAGTTTCTTGCTGAAAGGGGTTACTTTAGGGCAAGTGACACCAAATTCATATACGAGGAAAACTATATGTATACTTATTAGTTTATTTTTCCTTTATTTTTTATCAATTTACATTATTATAAAATTTCTCACTGTACTCTCACAAATGTCGGTACGAAAGTAACAAAAACAATATACACCACTATTGTCACCGGATGAAGTGATGGCTGTGAATTAACAAAGAATCGCTCGTTAAAGTTAATTTTCCTAACCAGGTTTCTTGTTAACAAAACTTCCTAGATGAGCATTTCAACTATATCACCTATATTTTTATCAATTTAATCATATTTCAATGTCCTTTTATTTGTTCCTAGGTGACCTGGTGGGATAGAGGTAAGGTGTCGGACTTCTGTTCCGGGGGTCCGGGGTTCCGGGGTTCAATTCTCGGTCCCGACACAGATTTATCTGATTACCAAACCCTTCCTTCTACCTCTGACAAGACATCTTGTGAATGTGGGGAATGCCAGGCCTCCACCGTGGTTCGGATCTCACGTTAAACTGTAGGTCCTCCATTTCATCTCACAATCACCCTACCATTACACATCAGCGTAAGTGCGTATAACCCAAACGGGTAGTAAGACACGGTGCTACTAATAATAATAATTGTTCCTATGTTTTATCTATCCAGTGGCAGCAGTGTAAAGTGTGAAATGTGTTATTTTCATAATAAAAGCCATAATGTGTTTTTTTCCTTTTAAATGTTTCTATCCTGCTTTCCTGTATCTTCTTCAAAATATAATTACATTACCTAATTAAGCAAAAAAGAGGTTTTCCTCATAGAAAAAGTATAACTGTGACATCCATATTGTATACTCTACAATAGCTGAAAATAGGGAATAGTCAACTTTCTAACGTGAAGGAATAGTCCAAACCACTTACAGCGATGGGCTCTTCAGGCGGCAGTCCGTCGTTATCACCGAAGGCTCTCCAGAAGTCCGCGCTCTCATCACCAGGCATCTCTGTTTGGATGTCAGCCTTGTTTTTGCGCTCGTTCTTGTTGATTTTTTCAGCCATTAACCTTGATATATTTAAAATAAAAACCCATTATAAAGTCACAAGGGAAAAAAAAATCAAATCAAAGGTGAGAGATGTATTGCTATGTAATGAGCCGAGAGCAAATTTTGCTCGAAATGCCTTTTTTTTATCATTCCTATGTATAAAAACATAGGCTTTTGAGGTATAAGTTTATTTTAAGTGATAGCAGTGATAATTTGATATTCTTATAGTGCCTATAAAGAAAGGCCTATTGAACAAACAAAAGCTATCTTTTTTTGCTAAACTTTATGAAATTATTTTGATTTAAATTAGGAGGAATAGCAAGGATGATTTCACTATAGAACTGAAAAACCATCAGTCGTGGACACTCAAACTTGCAGTCCAACCAAGGGGATCAGTCTACTCTCTTAACCCGATTATTATTATTATTAGCACTGCGTCTTACTTACCCGTTCGGGTTATACGCACTTACGCTAATGTGTAATGGTAGGGTGATTGTGAGATGAAAATGAAGGACCTACAGTTTAATGTGGGATCCGAACCACGGTGGAGGCCTGGCACTCCCCACATTCACAAGATGTATTGTCAGAGGTGAAGGAACGGTTTGGCAATCAGATAAATCTGTGACGGGACCGAGGCTTGAACCCCGGACCCTCAGTACAGAAGTCCGACCTCGTACCCCTAGACCGCCAGGTCACCTACTCTTAGCCTGATGAAGCTGTCTGTGACAGTGAATGCTTTTCCTTAATTTTATTATCACCGTGTCTTACTACCTGTTCAGGTTATGTATTTTTGTCCTAATTATCCTCAGTTTTAGGGATTAAGAAGGCTATATTTAAATAAAGTGTATCCACATTTGTGTGGAAGGAGTGTGAATCCCAATCTTTAGTTCGCCTGAACAGGAATCAAACCTTGATATCTCTATTTCTACTTCAGCATTACTAAGTCAAGTGTGCTGGCTATTCCTCCTAATTTAAGTTCTTTATTTGTTTGCGTTTACTTGCTTACCTTGCCTTGGACTTGAAGGTATTTTTGGACTTCTTGCCATACCACATGAATATCTTGAGGCCGGTGTCCAGCACAAACACGTACCGGGGGTCTAGAGAGCTAACAGCCACAGGGACAGGCTCCAGGTGGATCGAGGACGTACCGGCCGCATGGACCCGGTACAAACGTTTTGCGTACGTCTGCACACACATCGTATTATAAAGTGATTTTCCCACCCTTAGCCTATATTTAAAATAATTTCCTTTTATCTTAGTACTAAATTCAATATCATTTATTTCTTGTGGGAAAGTAAGTCAAGTTTATCTCTTTATTTAATATTTTAATATTCGGGTTTTACAACTTTCTGCCGCCAGAAGAACACCCACTCCCTCTAGCCTCACCCTTCTACACAGTATTTTTTTCTAAGCACCGCGTCTTACTACCAGTTAGGGTCACACGCGTATGTACCAATTGCATTAATGTGTTAGGTATGAGGAAGATTGAGTTTAGTATAATTGCATCCACATTTTCGTGGATGGATCATGGAAATCCATTTTGTAAGAATTTAGTACAACCAATTGAGATTCAAACTCTAATTGATACGCTATCGGCAGTTCAGGCTTTCCCGAGAATGACTTATTAAACCATTTGATCACAAAAGTGAGTTTTATATATTTTTTTAAAAGTTTAATTAAGTTGGTTTAATTCCTTTAAACAGCCTCAATGGTCTTCTGGTCAGAGTTCCTGGGTTCGATCTTTGGTGTTCCAGAGATTTCTACGAAGCAGTGGAGCCTCGTGAGGACAAATGAGGAGCTACTTGAATAAATTAACGGCCAGAGGGCTTATTGTGCTCACCACATGACACCCTCTAACTAAACATGTTGGCACTATCATTGCTAAAGGCGGAAGCCACTCTATTGGTTCGATTGTGGGCTTAGACCATGTAGCTTCCCCCCCCCTCCCTTGTTTTTTTCAAAGATGAAAATAACCTGTCTAGTTCCAGCCAAATAATACTCACCATATCTTCGACAGTGAAGAAGCCACTGGAAGTGCGGCCGCCCTCGATGTAAGTTATATCCGTGTCAAACAGAGCCAGGAACTCGTCAGACTCATCACTTTGCTCCTCTCTGATAGTCCTACACTGGGCCCCCAGGTAGTTGCGAAGATTCACCGCGTGGATGGCGGCACATGCTCTCTTGTCCAGCTGTAACAAAATATTATACGGTCCTAATATCGTAGAAAGGAAGAAAAGTTATTAGCTCTACTTTCATATATGAATTCGTCAATTTATGTGTGATCGGCAGTTGTCACTTTTGACAAATATTGTTAATAATGTGCGACCTTCCCTTTTTTCAATTCAAAGCGAACTCAAATTGAAAATATGAAATTTTCTCAAAGCAGAATTAAAGTTTGAATATTTTTTGTTAGGTGTTTAATAATTGGAAAAATATTATATTTTAGTTAATTATATTACTTAATGCATTAAAATTACTTGGAAAATGTTTTATTACATAATTGTTTATAAGATTTCGTTTTATTCTGCTAAATCTAGTTAATTCAGACATTTGAAGGTAAATTGGAGATTCACATTTGAGACTTACATTAGTAAAATATGTGGATTCAACCCAACCATATCAATTACACACAAAATTATGAAAATAAACATTAGGGTGTTTTTTTTATTTTGTTTTTCCGTGTTTGTCAGCGGCGTCTGTAATTCACTTAAAGATTATTTACAAATAAGATGTTAGAAACAGTTGCCTTCGCCTCCTGGTCTAAGATGTCACTCTAAAAATATTCTGGATTGACGGTGACTAACAATCAAGGTTCGAAGCCCAGCCGGATAGATTTTTCCTAAATAATTTCCCTCTATCTCGCTTCCCGCAAAGTCGAGTAGGTTTCCTCTAAATTCTACCCAACGGAATTGTTTAACCGTCAGTACTTACAGTCGCTTTCTCCCCGATCCAGAAATATATCTCCCACGTCAAAGAACCTGTCTCGTCGATGGCCGTCTTGAGCACGATGTAGCAGTCGCCCTCGTAGAACTTGCCGTGAGCCACCTCCTCGATCTGGTTAGGGAGAAAGTTTTCAATCTCCCAAATGGTGATTCCTGGGAACTGACCCGCGACTTCGTCGAAAAACTCGGAATAGTCGAGAGGTGGTTTCTCGAGAGTCTCGTCCCAACGCTTCGGTCTGGGGATGGCAAGAAAAAATAAAAAGTAATTACAAAATTTTATGGTTCAATAATTCAATTATCCATTTCTGTGGTTGAATGCATTAAACCAGAATGCCAAAGATGGTGGAATAGGGGGTCTAAATTTCAGTGAGGTTAAATGTTCAAGGTTTTTCCTTAACAATTTTCCAGTGCGTATAGCTCGAACGGGTAGTAAGACACGGTGCTAATAATAATAACAATTTTCCACTTCCCACCAACATAAATATGTGCACACTTCATATGAATACAATCTTCCTCATCCCTAACACATCAGAATAATTAATACATATGCATATAGCCCGATTGGGCAGTAAGACACGGTGCTAAAAAAATCAAATGCATATAAAGTTTTCTGCTATGGAATGATGATCCTTCAAATCTCGCCAACTCTTAAGGATATTCGAGGTTTGGTCAAATATCAGATGCAAGATTCAAAAACCTATTTTTTTTCTTTGTATTTTGAATTGAAATTTGTTTTAGTGCTCTCACTGCTTATTGGCCGTTTAGACCAAAAAAAAACAAACTTACAAAACCAGACCTCAGTTCATTAATTTACCACTTTAAAAAAATGCACGAAAGTTACATTGAATGTAACTCTCTTAAAGGAAAACCTCTTTTCGCTTTATGAGGTAGTTGCATTATATTTGGAAGAAGGTATAGGAAAGGTGGATAAAAACATATAAAAGGGGGACGAACACAACATGGCTTTTACAATGAAAAAAAGAATACAGTTCACGCTTTACTGGACAAAGAGGTAATGGCTGCCTCTTAAAGACAATCCCTCTTTTATATGTTTCTATCCAATTTTCCCATACCTTCCACCTAATATTATGAACAAACCGACTATGTCAGAACACGACTTATAAACTAACTTAAATCTAAAACAGACACATCATTAAATGTTAAATAATCACTGTTAACGGTGAAACCCACATTTCATCACTGATGAATTTTGCCATGCTGGGAATAAAACTCAGGAGCTATAGCTGAGTAGACAAAAATGCTACCGAATGAGCTAAGGTGTCGGATTATAGGTTAATTGAAAATTTAGAATAAAAAAAACCCATAGAATTTGACACGTTAGGGCTACTTTCTGGTGTCTTCAATAAAGTGATTTTTAGGGTAAATGTTTTATCGAAATAAAAGCATATATATTCTTCTATTTCTCTGTTTCAACGGACACTATTTTTAAACAATTCAAAATTTAAAAAATTATTTATTTTACCCAAAAGGGTTAAGATAAAAATAAAGTAAATGTATAAAAAAATGTTCAAAAGTATTTTATAATGTTATAATGTATAGAATACTTACTTTAATGATTCAGCTTTCACTTCCTCAAGCGTTTTTTGTTTATTTTTATCCGTGGCGATATCTTTCATTCCCTGTAAAAACAAAGATGATTAAACCAATAGTCATGATTATCCGGCCCGGTTCTTAGTGTTGACAAGTACATACATTACTGTGCATGGCTGTGTGTTGTGGCGTCGAAGATGAGTGGGGAAAAAAAGAAAGAAAAAAAAACCGGTTGTTGTAACAATGAAGGATAAACTTTGTGCAATTCAAAGAGTCGATTCAGAAAGAATCGGCGAAGAAAACGTTTCTGGAATTAGGCGTTGAAGAAAGTGTCAAATTGGGGAACTGAAAAAAAAACGAAAAAAATTGTGCAGATATAGAAAAAGGGTGTAATAACCAAGCATCCAAGAGTGGAATTCCATAGTATCCGGCATCTCCACTATCCGGCCCAAGATGTCGCCACTTTAAGCTGGATAGTCGCGACTCTTATACAGCTTGTAGTTGTAAACTGCCGAAAGAATTATATAATATTTCCTTAAATAAAGATGGGTGAAGGTTCCTTTTTCAAGATAAAGTTTTTGTTACTGTCACATATAAAAAATTCTCAATGGTGTCAGCCCGCAGTCGAGCCAGACTGACCGAGAAGCCACAGTCAGTTAGCGAAGATAGAGCTAAATTCCATGGATAGAGGGTGTCATGTGGTCAGCACCACAAACCCTACAGCCATTAATCTAATTTTTCTTGACCGAAGCCGCTACATTGCTTCACAGAAAATCTGTAGGTGTCAAGGATAGAACCCAAGACCTCTGCTGTCCCATTTAAGATTCGAACCTCGATCTCCCCATCATCAGCAGTCTGATCTACTGCGAGAATAGTGAGTTAGATTATCTTGTCACAAAACCGGTATGTATAACTATTTTTAAATTTTAAATTATCCATTAAGAGTATCTAGGAATATAAAAAAGGTTTAAAGGAAAATAAAAATAAAAGCAAGTTATATTATTTTGTGATGAGATTTTATGAATTTTCTCCTGCTTACTTTGAGAATCTTGGCCTGATCTTGATCGGCTTCCTCTTGATCTCTGCGACCTCTTCTTAGGCGCATTTTCCGAGCGATCGGGTCTTTACTGGCACCTGAGAATACAGTACAAACAGGTTGATATGGTATGGCCATGAAATGAGGATGTAAAACAGAGATATTAACAAATAGAATGATGGATAATATTAAGTGTGTAGGGAAAATTACACGAGTGAGATAAAAAAAAGAGATAGGAGGAACATATAAAAGAAAGTGTGCAAGTGAGAGGAGAAGAATGGAAACTATTAAAGGAGGAAGAATGGTGGAAGGATAAAGGAAGATGGAGGCAGTTTAGTTAAACAGATCCAGACACATAGGTTGGAATAAGATGATGATGTTTGAGAAAGATAGTACAAGTCTTACAATATAACCATTAAATTACATTTTCAGAAATATTACTTTTATCAAAGTTGAAATATATGAACATGTAAAACGAAGAGAAAATAACATTAAGCTAACACATATGTCACTTTTTAAATAGAGGGTTTAATCCACTATTTTACTAATACAAATATTAATTTTATTTATGTATCTTGAATCAAAATTCAAATCTAGGAAACAAAGTAAACATAAGAGGTTCACTTTACTACGTTCAAACTTATTTTCTTCGTCCACAACTTGTGAATGTGTGGAATGCCAGACCTCACACCGTGGTTCAGATTCCACGTTAAACTGTAGGTCCTCCATTTCATCTCACAATCACCCAACCATTACACATTAGCATAAGTGCGTACAACCCAAACGGGTAGTAAAATGCGGTGATGATGATAATAATAATAATAATAATAATAAGTTTGATCCTGGTCAGGTGCAGTGAGGGTGATATTTCCTAAATGGTTTTCCACTCTCCCTCCACACAAATATGGTGCACTTCAACTAAATTAAATCTTCCTAATCCTTAACACATTAATGTAATTAGTACCTAGGTGTATAGCCCAAAGGGATAGTAGGACTCAGTGCTAAAAAAAACCGTTTCCAGCTTGTGACTGGGTGAGTTTAGTAGGATGGCAAAACTTCCTGTCCTTCAAACATTCTTGACCCACCTCAATGGCATAGTTAGCTAACGCGCTAGTTTAGTATTGAGTTAGACTGCTGAGGATGGGGAGATCGAGGTTCAAATTTCGGTCGGGTGAAATGGGGGTGGTTTTCCCTATATTTTTCCACTCTCCCTCTAAAAAATTGCGGGTTCACTTCCCCTATGTTAAACCTTGCAAATTCTTATCCCATTAGTGTAATTAGTACTTAAGCATACAGCCTAAATGGGTAGTGAGACGTGGTGCTAAGCATTATAGTATTCAAATATTCTTCTTCTCTCATTTGCACATTTTTGCTAGCTGCTTCTGCCATCTCCTACTGGTCTCTCTTGCGGTCTTTTTCCTGATACATTTCATTTCTATCATTATCTTTGCTATTACCTCCTTTTTCATCCTCATTACATGTCCATATCATCTCAGACTTGCTTCCTCTACTATCTCATGTACCCCAACATCCTCATTACATGTCCATACCATCTCATGTCTTGCTTCCTCTACTATCTCATGTACTCCAACATCCTCATTACATGTCCATACCATCTCAGTCTTGCTTCCTCTACTATCTTCTGTATTCCAACATCCTCATTACATGTCTATACCATCTCAGTCTTGCTTTCTCTACTATCTCATGTACACCAACATCCTCATTACATGCCCATACCTTCTCAGTCCTGCTTCCTCTACTATCTCATGTACTCCAACATCCTCATTACATGCCCATACCATCTCACTCTTGCTTCCTCTACTATCTCATTTACTCTCTTTACTCCTACTATTTCCCGGATAACTTCATTCCTAATCTTGTTTCTCCTTGTGGCAGCTAATATGCTCCACACAAACTTCATTTCACCGGCCTCCAAATTCATAGTCTCTCTTACATTCAATGTCCATCTTTCTATCACATACATAATCTGATCTACAAGTTTGGTATATAAATCATTAAAATAAATAATATATTTTTAAAGATAAGGTCGGTTGCACGGAGAAATAATTAAATTGTAAGTGTCGAGGAGTCAGAACAGAAAAGAACAAAATCATGACATCTCTATTGACAATACTTACTGCTGGAAGGCGCCTGAGCTGGAACATTGGCTCCAGCCAGCCGTAACTGGTGCTGCAATGAGAAGTCTATGTTGTAAAACTCAACGCCAGACCCTTTCTGAACCTCTGTCGGTTTGGGAGGCATCACAAGTTCGGGATTGTCTCGGAGATCCAATGCTTCCAAGTCCGTCAGGAGGTGGATCGCGTCGGGCAGTGTGATCAGACGATTTGCGGTCAGGATCAATTTTTTCAGAGATCCACATCTGGGAAAACAATATATTTTTTTTAGTAGTGTGCAAAATCCTCTTATTTGAACTCAAAACCAAGTCAAATCTAATGATTATAAATATTCCAGAAGCTGGATCGAAGTTTGATTTGTTAAAATAATGTTTAAAATTGTTGAATAAAAATGTATTATATCTTGCATCACCTCTTTTACTTTAGGCATTAAATATAATTTATAAAATGTTATAGCCAGAAAATAACTTTCATATATTTAACCCTATAATGATAAAAATAGATAGTAGGACACCTTAGCCTAGTTGGTAGCATGTTTGTCTACTGGGCTAAGGATCCCAGGTTCGACTCCTGACATGGTCAAAAATTTATCATTTAATAAAATATGGGTTTACTCTTTCATAATGATAAATTAAAGTCCGTGGACTGGATGTTGTGCATGTCCTAGTATTAAGTTAGATAACAAGGCATATGAAGCTACGACTGGTCTAGCAAGCCGGCAGTGGAAAATATATGGCTTGAATAAAAAATTGACACTGGATGGAAACATTCATGGACGTAAAAAAAATTAATAAAGATAATATTATAAGTACTGTAATTTAACTGTTTTAGATTTTTGTGATGTGAAGATTAATTTGTGAAGTAAATAACAACACTAAATGAGAAAAAAAAATTAATATCAATGTGTATTTAAATTGTTAGCTATGAATATTTTATTGGTGAAAGCTTTGTAATTGTTAAATAAGGAATTTTATTTTCGAATAACAGTTAAAGCTAACGAATAATAAAACCAAATAAAAGTTTTGCACATGTGTAATATACAAAGCATCGAAAACTTCAGACTTCACTTCAAAAGTGTCAGCTTTGATTTTACTTTGAAAACCGATTCCAGCTTTATCAAAAATGAATGCTTGCTGATAAAAATGTTACGAGGACTACCTAAGTAGACAATATAACAAATATAACAAATATAGCAAATATAATAAATTAGAGTTGGGTCAAATCGAAAATTTTAAAAGTCCTAGTATTAATTTTAATAATGCATTCATTATCATTAGAAGCACTTCGTTAAGTGTACGGATCTGCAAGTATTCGGATTTTCAAGCCGAGTTTTAAACATATAATCGGGATCAAGCTATTTATAGTCTAGGGTATTTTTGTTAAGTCTGTCCTATAATTACGTTAAAACTGAACATGTGATTAACAATATTAGAGCTCAAAGACTAATACCAACAACGAATTTACAAAAAACAACAACATATAATTCATTTATTAAGTGTTGAATTAGGTTTTTTTTCATAACCTCGAATCTTTACTATCCTTAAAAAAACACACGAGGATATGAGAGTCCCATCCCTAGATGCAGTTTAAATCAAACAAATTAAGTAGCTGATGAGAACTAACCTGCATAGCCCTTCTGGAATCATTTCAAGCTGATTGTGAGCCGCAGAGAATATCTCCAAGCTACAAAGCTTCCCTATTCCCGAGGGGATGCCCTCAAAGTCGAGGAGGTTGTCGTTCACGTACAGCCGACGCAACGACATAAGCTTGCATAAGGAGGCTGGCAGAGCGGTGAGTTTGTTGCGGCAGAGTTTTAGAGTTTCTAAGTGTTGCCACTGGTCTAATAAACAAAAGAACGATGTTGGTTGTAAACTATAATTTATTTCACAAACCAAGTCAGTAGGGTTGTACAATTTTCACTTTTTCACTTTTAAATGAGCCCATATCTTTTTTTGTTAGAATATCTATGTCGTAAAATATATTATATTACAATTATGTATATTAGGGTTCACAACAAAATATGTAACCAAAAGAAGTTGAAACAGTAACCAACTATGTAAAAAAAAAGCTACCTATTTTGCAAAATATACTTATCTAATCTGGCAATAATTGAACAGAAGCATTAAAATTTACAACCTTTCTCTAACATATAACAAAAGTTGTTCTTTGCATACAAATAAAACTAGATATATGTTTGTTTTAAAACCAATTTACCAAATTTGGCCAGTTAGGACCTTATTTATTTATTTAGCACTGAGTCTTACTACCCATTTGAGTTATACACATACGTATTATTATTATTAGCGTCACGTCTTACTACCCGTTCGGGTTATACGCACTTAACTTACGCTAATGTATAATGGTAGGGTGATTGTGAGATGAAATGGAGGACCTACAGTTTAACGTGGAATTCGAACCTCGGTGGAGGCCTGGCATTCCCCGCATAAGTATTAATCATGCTTGTGGTTTTAGGAATTGGGTAGTTTGAATTTAGAGGAAGTGAACCCACATTTGCGTGGAAGACAAGTGTAAAACCATATAGGAAAAACCACACCCTTCACCTGACTGAGATTCAAAACTCGGTCTCCCCGTCCTTGGCAGTCTAGCTCAACACAAAACTAGCGTGTTAGCTAACTATGCCGCCGCAGCGGGTAGGACTTTAATTGAATTCCTATCATTTAATAACATAAAAAATGTTAGAAAGAAGAAATTAATTAGTAATCAAATGATTAAAAATTAGAAGGTTCAAAAAACCAGTCAAGTAAAAAAGTAACAGTATTGACTAAATCTAAAAAAAATAATTGAAAAATACTTTTTTTTCTAAAACATATACGAATAAATAATTGGTTTACACATCATAACATGAATAAGGGTGTGAGACATGCGAAAGGTTAAGTTTAGAGGTCATGTAGCCACATTTGTGCGGAGGGAGAGTAGGAAACCATTTAGGAGAAAACCTCCCGAGTACACCTAAACCAGGATATTAAGCCCCGAGCTCCCCGAAGTTGGCAGGCCAGTATATTGAAAGTAAGAATGTGCAAGTTGGCATCTTTCAACCCCTTCGAGTCAATTTTGAATCGAGTTTGAATGATAACAGTGTTTTAGTTCGAATAATATAAAGCAATATTTGTACTAGAATCACTTCAAGTTTAATTACTTTAATTGACCAATTTATAAATAATAAGTACACACATTAATTTGTTAGAATTAAATTTGAGTATGTGAAAAAAAATTATAATCACACCAAAATTTATATTTTTAAATATATTTAATATAATTGTAGATTTTTTAAACTAGATAAAATGATGTATTAAAGGACTCTATTTGCAATGAAATAACATCTTAAAATTGAATAAAATTGATTAAACAAAGAATTTTTGAGAAAAATAAAAAATTGAGTAGGCTTACTGAAATTTTTCGAGTTTTGTAAACATCGTAGAATTTGAGCAGCTTCTAAGAATCAACTCAAAAGAAAAAATCAAGTACTCGCTACCTCAGACTGTGTGACCACTGGAAAGGGTAATACTGAGCCGAAATTACCTATGGCTTGAGAAAGTTCGGTTATTTCATTGTCGTTGAGGTTTAATCTCCGTAGGTTTGTCAAAGCGTACAAGGCTTCGGGAACTTTTGGGAGAGCGTTGAGAGAGAGATCCAAGTCTGTGAGGTTTGTCAGACTGTCTAGATTCCCTGGAATATTACTGAGCGTGCGCTGAGTGTCCCGCATGTGTAACGTCTCCAAGTTCATAAGGGATGGAAGTTGTCTGGAACAAAGCAATTTTTTGGAACACATTAAAAACGAACTAACCCTTTCTGAGGTGAATAATAATAATATATTAGCACCGCGTCTTACTACCTGTTCGGATTATACGCTTAAGTACTATTTACGCTAATGGGTTAGGAATTGAGAAGGTTGAATTTAGAGGAAGTGAACCCACATTCGCATGGGGGG